>NIVC01000045.1:520000-535000 GCA_002269645.1 Macrostomum lignano
CAGAAAATGTACCCCCTGCTTCCCCTCTTGAACCGGAAGCTGAGTACTGCTGCTTTGCAGAAAAAGTCCCTACCCAGCTATTGTACTCTGAATCTTGATAGCCATGGTCTACAGGAAATGCCAACAGCATTTTTATGGCGCAGAAGCTCAATGTGTGCATGAAGCAGCTCAGTCTGCGATGAAATTTCTTGTTTCAATAATTAATATGCGAGTAAGAATGCACTGGAGATCTTTATTGGCGTGGGATTATACAAGCTGAATTACTGTTTTCGATAAAAGTCCCAATTTTCGGAACTGCCTGTACAGTATTATTGGAACCGATACAGATCACCCCTCAGACCCCAGTTACTCTCTGCCCCAGCCCGCACATCCGACCCACCACCCCTCAGACCCCAGTTTCTCTCTGCCCCAGCCCGCACATCCGACCCACCATCCCCTCAGACGCCAGTTTCTCTCTGCCCCAGCCCGCACATCCGACCCACCGTCCCCTCAGACCCCAGTTACTCTCTGCCCCAGCCCGCACATCCGACCCACCACCCCTCAGACCCCAGTTTCTCTCTGCCCCAGCCCGCACATCCGACCCACCACCCCTCAGACCCCAGTTTCTCTCTGCCCCAGCCCGCACATCCGACCCACCACCCCTCAGACCCCAGTTTCTCTCTGCCCAGCCCGCACATCCGACCCACCACCCCTCAGACCCCAGTTTCTCTCTGCCCCAGCCCGCACATCCGACCCACCACCCTCAGACCCCAGTTTCTCTCTGCCCCAGCCCGCACATCCGACCCACCACCCCTCAGACCCCAGTTTCTCTCTGCCCCAGCCCGCACATCCGACCCACCATCCCTCAGACCCCAGTTTCTCTCTGCCCCAGCCCGCACATCCGACCCACCACCCCTCAGACCCCAGTTTCTCTCTGCCCCAGCCCGCACATCCGACCCACCATCCCTCAGACCCCAGTTTCTCTCTGCCACAGCCCGCACATCCGACCCACCATCCCTCAGACCCCAGTTTCTCTCTGCCACAGCCCGCACATCCGACCCACCACCCCTCAGACCCCAGTTTCTCTCTGCCACAGCCGTACATCCGACCCACTTCACTTTCAGCACTTGAAATGTCTCTAAAATTACATCAAATCTCTTAGAGATGCAAAGCCAGGTGTTCTATTTGCGGAAGGTGATATTGTGTCACGCAGTCAAAACATGACAAGCACAGATTTATGAATATTAAATATGCAAACAAACTCTCCACAAAGCCAGATTGCTGCTATCCACAGATGTTTTCTGTCTATCCTTGCTTTTCACAGGTGGACAATCATTTCGACTGGGTTCGTGACTGTAAATATTTCTAGGGTCTGAATTAGGAGAAACAGATTTGTAGCGAATTTATGCATGGTTGGCTGGCTTGGGGTGTTTGTAATCATGCGGGGCCAGCTCTGACTTGGTAACCTCTCCCCACCCCCTAGTTAACCCCTACCTCTACTTAAAACACCCCCACCGCTAGTTAATCTCTCCCGCCACACCTATTTAACCCCTCCGCCTCCTAGTAACCCACACCTAGTAACCCCCATCCCATAGTAACCTCCATACCCATAGTAACCCTCCAGACCCCTAGTAACCCCTTAGCCCCCTAGTAACCCCTCAGACACCTAGTAACCCCTCAGACACCTAGTAACCCCTCAGACACCTAGTAACCCCTCAGACACCTAGTAACCCCTCAGACACCTAGTAACCCCTCAGACACCTAGTAACCCCTCAGACACCTAGTAACCCCCACAGTCCCGTAGCAACTCCTTAGCCCCCGTAGTAACCCCCGAGCCCCCCTAGTAACCCTCAGCCCCTAGTAACCCCCCACCAGCCCCCAAGCTGCCAAGCTATCTCGTTTACAACCCATTTCACAGAAGCAGATACGTGAAATACAATCTCTCAGACTTCAAGACAGAAAGACAAGTACAAGCTCGACTTGCCGTTCGTTCCGCGCTTGTTCTTTCTTGTCTTTGGATCAGCTCAATTAATCCCTGGCGTGCATCCAATCCAGCTACCCGGCGCCACTACCCGCTGTGCTATCTTGAGTTGTTCCTCAGCTAATTTTAAACCTCTCTCTCTGTGCCCGTGTCCGCCTGTCACCGGGTCTGTTCCCTCGTGCCGTCTCGGATAGCTAATCTGGATTGAGCTAGCTAGGAGGTAACTCGGCGCAGAGCTGTCTCAGACGGATCAGGCATAGAGAACTCGATCTTTGTCAGTTCCCTAGCTGCTGCTTTAATTTCGTTTCCCTTTCTTTCATCGCACGAGCCTGAGAACTCACCTTTATTCCCTCTGCCTTAGCCTGAGTTTCCGGCTATTACTAAATGTAAGCCTGCTTGTTGCACCTTTGCGTCCTTAGGCATTAAGAATTTTGAGGATTTTAAAGCCTACAAGCTGAGTGTCAAGAGCAGGATTTTAGTTAGATGCCAAGATGGATTTGAGGCTTCAAATGAGGATTTGGATTTGAGGCTCCAAATGAGGATTTGGATTTGAGGCTCCAAATGAGGATTTGGATTTGAGGCTCCAAATGAGGATTTGGATTTGAGGCTTCAAATGAGGATTTGGATTTGAGGCTTCAAATGAGGATTTGGATTTGAGGCTTCAAATGAGGATTTGGATTTGAGGCTTCAAATGAGGATTTGGATTTGAGGCTTCAAATGAGGATTTTGATTTGAGGCTTCAAATGAGGATTTGGATTTGAGGCTTCAAATGAGGATTTTGATTTGAGGCTTCAAATGAGGATTTGGATTTGAGGCTTCAAATGAGGATTTGGATTTGAGGCTTCAAATGAGGATTTGGATTTGAGGCTTCAAATGAGGATTTGGATTTGTGGCTTCAAATGAGGATTTTGATTTGAGGCTTCAAATGAGGATTTGGATTTGAGGCTCCAAATGAGGATTTGGATTTGAGGCTTCAAATGAGGATTTGGATTTGAGGCTTCAAATGAGGATTTGGATTTGAGGCTCCAAATGAGGATTTGGATTTGAGGCTCCAAATGAGGATTTGGATTTGAGGCTTCAAATGAGGATTTGGATTTGAGGCTCCAAATGAGGATTTGGATTTGAGGCTTCAAATGAGGATTTGGATTTGAGGCTTCAAATGAGGATTTGGATTTGAGGCTCCAAATGAGGATTTGGATTTGAGGCTCCAAATGAGGATTTGGATTTGAGGCTTCAAATGAGGATTTGGATTTGAGGCTTCAAATGAGGATTTGGATTTGAGGCTTCAAATGAGGATTTTGATTTGAGGCTTCAAATGAGGATTTGGATTTGAGGCTCCAAATGAGGATTTGCAATTGAGGCTCCAAATGATGATGGATTTAAAGCGCCATGTGAGCATGGATTTGAGGCGCCATGTGAGCATGGATTTGAGGCTGACAGTCAATGTTCAGTCTTCTACTCAGTCCAACGTGACTGTCTTATCTTGTTTAAAATCCAAAATCAGAGATAAAGAAAAATATTAATCCCAAATAAACATCCGATGCCTCCCAGCCAATGGCGGAGCGCCCAGCCGGAGTCCCAAAACCAGCCAATGAAAATGGCTTGGAAAGAACCGAGTTTAAAATACTTTAGCAGAGAACCCTGAGATCTTTTCAGCTGAGCAAACAAAGCTGGGATACTCTGAATCATTTGAAATCCCTCCAACTATATACTAGCCATGTCCTGCCATCAGCCGCTAATGACGGTCCCGAGTTCGAATCCGTCATCTTCTGCAGTTTTGCTAGCATCGACAAATCAGCTGTCACCGGGTGCCGCCGCCGCCGCCGCCGCCGCCGCCGCCGCCTCAGCTGTCTGCGTCGTGTGCCGGTCCGCAGGTGCCTCGCTGCACTACGGGGTGCTGACCTGCTCAGCCTGCATGAACTTCTTTCGCAGAACCGTGACGGAGAACCTGCAGTACCGCTGCCAGGAGGCGGGCAACTGCCAGCTGGCTGGGGTGGAGAATCGAACCAAGTGCCGCCAGTGCCGCTGGAATCGCTGCCTGCTGGCGGGCATGCGGCCCGAGGGAGTCAGCGGAGCACCCGGCCAGATGCCGCCGCCACCGCCGCCTCCACCACCGCCGACGACGAGACTGCCGGCACAGTCGGGACTCCCGCAGCAGCAGCAGCAGCAGCAGCAATCTAGGTAGAATGGATTGCTAATCTATCTCTCACCTGATTAGAATGGATTGCTAATCTATCTCTCACCTGATTAGAATGGATTGCTAATCTATCTCTCACCTGATTAGAATGGATTGCTAATCTATCTCTCACCTGATTAGAATGGATTGCTAATCTATCTCTCAACTGATTAGAATGGATTGCTAATCTATCTCTCACCTGATTAGAATGGATTGCTAATCTGTCTCTCGCACAATGAGAATGGATTGCTAATCTATCTCATCCGTCAATCTAAAGCCTCAATCTCATCCTCACACCCAGGATCCCTGCAGGTCTTTCATTCATGCGGAGCCCCCAACAACAGCAGCAACAGCAGCAACAGATGGAGTTGCAGCTGTACACCAACCCATACCTGTACCACCTGTGCAACATCGACATCCGGATGCTGCAGCTGAACCTCACAGGCCGCCCTCAGGCCGCCAGCTTCTCTGGCTCGGCATCACAGAATCGCGATGTGGACGCCTGGCTCTGCCTCATCGAGGGTTTCGTAGGCGAGCTGATCCGCTGGTGCAAGGATCTATCCGGCTTCAGTGCTCTGAAGTCTACGGACCAGTCGGCCCTGATCAGAGCCAACGGCACCAAGCTGCTCTGCTTCCAGGTGATCTGCAACTCGCTGCCATATCAGGGCTACCTGAGATTCAGCTCCAACTTCAGCCTGCACCAGGTAGTCAATCGGTGGTCTGGAACTCGGGGACAGTAGCTATGACCGGATGGAACTCGGGGACAGTAGCTATGACCGGTTGGAACTCGGGGACAGTAGCTATGACCAGGTGGAACTCGGGGACAGTAGCTATGACCAGGTGGAACTCGGGGACAGTAGCTATGACCGGATGGAACTCGGGGACAGTAGCTATGACCGGTTGGAACTCGGGGACAGTAGCTATGACCGGATGGAACTCGGGGACAGTAGCTATGACCGGATGGAACTCGGGGACAGTAGCTATGACCGGATGGAACTCGGGGACAGTAGCTATGACCGGATGGAACTCGGGAACAGTAGCTATGACCAGGTGGAACTATGATAACACTAGCTATGACCAGGTGGAACTATGATAACACTAGCTATGACCGGATGGAACTCGGGGACAGTAGCTATGACCAGGTGGAACTCGGGGACAGTAGCTATGACCTGATGGAACTCGGGGACAGTAGCTATGACCAGGTGGAACTCGGGGAACTTTAGCCTTGGAGCAGCCAGTCTCACCGCAATTACTATTTGGCAAATAAAATTCTGCTCTCAAAGAGAAATTTATTTCAATTTGAGGATAAAAAGTCAATTCATATTCAATCTCTCTGCATGTTACCAATCAGTCGCAATTAAATTCTGCAACAATTTACCAAAAATTTTAGCTGTAGAAAGAAAGAGAAAAAAAGCCAAGATAGATTCATGGCTACAATTATAAGAGTGCATGCAATTTTTACCTCAATCAATTTTTTTCAATAATCTGTGAGCAGGTGACCACAAATTTCTGTTCACGACGGCTGTTCAAGAAGTTGGTGTCGCTGTGTCAGTACGCCACGGAGCTGAGGGTTTCCTACTCAGAGCTGCTGCTGCTCAGGCCCATCTTCCTGCTCGACCCACCGCAGCACCTGCAGTGGGCGGGCATGCCGCAGATTCGGGAACTGCAAAGCGGATTCCTCAGTCAGCTGATCAAGATTTGCCCGAGTGCCACCCGGCGGGAGCAACTGTTTCTGCTGCACAGGGAGCTGGCTGACTGTTGGAAGCTCATTCTTGAGCACCTTGAGAACATTCTGGCTAGTAGTGGCTAAATTTGCAGGAATGAGTCTCATGATGAAGAGTCAGTGTTCTCAATCCCACACTTAGCTGTTAATGGAGAGTCAGTGTTCTCAATCCCACACTTAGCTGTTAATGGAGAGTCAGTGTTCTCAATCCCACACTTAGCTGTTAATGGAGAGTCAGTGTTCTCAATCCCACACTCATCTGTTGATGAGGAGTCAGTGTTCTCAATCCCACGCCTGTTGATGGGGAGTCAGTGTTCTCAATCCCACGCCTGTTGATGGGGAGTCAGTGTTCTCAATCCCACACCTGTTGATGGGGAGTCAGTGTTCTCAATCCCACGCCTGTTGATGGGGAGTCAGTGTTCTCAATCCCACACCTGTTGATGGGGAGTCAGTGTTCTCAATCCCACACCTGTTGATGGGGAGTCAGTGTTCTCAATCCCACACCTGTTGATGGGGAGTCAGTGTTCTCAATCCCACACCTGTTGATGGGGAGTCAGTGTTCTCAATCCCACACCTGTTGATGGGGAGTCAATGTTTTCACATGTCGTTGAGTACTTTTGTCAAAAGTGATTCAAGGACTACTAGTTTCAGTAAGCTAGTAGTCCTTGAAGTCATCCTTACACTAATTTTGACAGTCAGTGTTATGGGCTTCACGCAGTCAGTACATTACGGCACAACCTTCGTGATTCTGTATAAAAAATACTTCTCGTGATCCTGTGTTATTTTTGTTATTATTTGTTAAAATCGACACACTGTATGCAATTAGAATTACCAGACTACTGTATGTTTATTCACTGTTTCGTCTGTGTACTTAAAGGTCTGTACCGTTTATTTGTAAAGTAAGCTTGCGTTATTTGTCCCCAAATGTTAGAGAAGTGCTGTAGAAAATAAAGCAAATATATACTGAAGCTGCTATTCATTTTGTGGCTCTGTCCGATGTTGCAATACGTCTTGCTTTGCTACAGACCTGCACTCCTTATAATGCTGCACTCTCTATACACTACTCTTTCTCCCCTCTACTCTCTCCTCTCCTCTTCTCTACTCTCTTTCTTCTCCTCTACTCTCTCTCCTCTACTCTCTTTTCTCTACTCTCCCTCTCTCCTCTACTCTCTCTCCTCTACTCTCTCTCTTCTCTACTATCTCTCTTCTACTCTACTCTCTCTCTCTACTCTTCTCTCTCTCTGCTTTACTCTCTCCTCTATTCTCTCCTCCACTGTCTCCTCCACTCTACTCTATTCTCTCTCCTTCCTCCACTCTCTAATCTACTCTCTCTCTCCTGAATTGTTGAGCCATCTCTTTCTCTCACTCTCCCCTCTTTTCTCGCTCCTCTTGATTCTCCCTTTTTATACTCCCTCTCTATCTCTTCATCCCTATTTCGCTCTCTCCCCTCTCTCTCTCTCTCTCTCTCTCTCTCTCTCTCTCTCTCTCTCTCCCTCTCTCTCTCTCTCTCTCTCTCACCTCCCTCCCTGTCTAACTGCCTATCTATCAAAGTCAAAGCAAAAAGCAGTTATTCAAAAGCTTGTCTTCAATTAATTCTACAAGACAGCAATAAACAGCAATTTAAGCCCGTCTGCTTTGACGCCTGCAGGGATTTGGGGCGGAAATTAACGTGGATGATAATGCCCCTATTTTTTTACTCGCTCTTTCTCTCTCTTCCCCTCCAGCTGCCTCAAAGGACTCGGAAAAGCTAGCTGGATCATTCCGGAATGAAAGATGATGACTCCCGCTTCCTATCCAACCTGAGCCGACATGAAAAATGATATCCGTGCTGCTGATTAACAGGCATTTGAGCTTCATCGATTCTAGCTCAAGATGAGTTGAAATCAGATTTCGAATAGCTAAGCCCGATTCGGGGGATAAACTGCGGATTAAAAACAGAGACTGGGCGGTGGGGGGATTTTGCGAAGAAGAAGAAATTTCTGTAACCCGGCTGTCTGCTACAAGATGAGAGTGAAAATTAATTAACTGAATTGAACAAGAGTCACGCGCAGATTTGAGCTCATTCTAGCCGGTCTAATGAGCTGTTTGAGTTCGGTATGAGTTGCACTGTAACTTCAGCTGATTCTGTGAGCTGATGAGCATGAATTCTTTTCTACAGGTTGTCTAGACAGGTAGAGTAGATAAGTCGAGACTATGGCAGAAAAGTAGAGAAATGGGGTAGAGAAGTAGAGAAGTAGGGTATAGAAGTAGAGTAGAGAAGTAGAGAGTAGGGTAGAGAAGTATAGATTAGGGTAGAGAAGTAGAGACTAGGGTAGAGAAGTAGATGGTAGGGTAGAGAAGTAGAGAGTAGGGTAGAGAAGTAGAGACTAGGGTAGAGAAGTAGAGAGTAGGGTAGAGAAGTAGAGACTAGGGTAGAGAAGTAGATGGTAGGGTAGAGAAGTAGAGAGTAGGGTAGAGAAGTAGAGAGTAGGGTAGAGAAGTAGAGAGTACTGTAGAGAAGTAAAGAAGTAGAGTAGAAAAGTAGAGAATAGGATAGAGGAGTAGAGAAGTAGGTTAGAGAAAAGATAGTAATGAGCGTGTGGTTGCGAAAGAAGCTCAATCTCATGGAAGAGAAGGAGCTAAAGTACATTTCAATCTTATCTAGACACGATGAATGAAAGATCAAAAGGCTACTCAAAGAAATTCACCGCATCAAGCTAGAGCTCAGTGATTACAGAATACAGAATAAGAGGGGACAGTTAAGAGCGAGTCAGCTTCTAATGACAGGAAGCTGGACCACGAGCTTAAAATTTGCTCTCGAAAATTTTCAGACATCAAAGGTACTTTATTGCTTAATATTTACTAGCATTCAAGTCCTAAACTTTTGAGTGTCTTCATGGGATCCGACTGATACGACTTTCCGTGTCTGATTTTATTTTCTCTGAGAATCTTTCTGAGATTTTCCCTGAAATTCTCTCTGGGTTTCTCCAGAGATTCGCTCTGATATTCTCTCTGAGATTCTTTCTGAGATTCTTTCTGGGATTCTCCGTGAGATTATCCTGTGATTATTTCTGACATTCTCTCTGCGACTCTTTCTGAGATTCTCTTTGAGATTCTTTCTGAGATTCTCTGTGAAATTCTCTGTGAGATTCTTTGTGAGATTATTTGTGCGATTCTCTCTGATATTCTCTCTGAGATTCTCTCTAGAGATTCTCTGTGAGATTCCCTCCGAGATTTTCTGTGAGATTCTCACTGAGATTCCCTGTGAGATTCTCTGTGAGATTATTTGTGACATTCTCTCTGCGACTCTTTCTGAGATTCTCTCGGAGATTCTCTCTGAGATTCTCTTTGTGATTCTCTCTGAGATTCTCTCTGAGATTCTCCATGAGATTCTCTCTGAGATTCTTTCTGAGATTCTCTCTTAAGCTCACTGAGATTCTCTGTGGGTTTCTCGGATATTCTTTCTGAGATTCTCTCTGAGATTCTCTCGGAGATTCTCTCGGAGATTCTCTCTGAGATTCTTTCCGAGATTCTGTCTGAGATTCTCTTTGTGATTCTCTCTGAGATTCTCTCTGAGATTCTCTTTGAGATTCTCTCTGAGATTCTCTCTGAGATTCTCTCCGAGATTCTTTCTCAGATTCTCTCTAAGATTCTCTGTGAGTTTCTCTGAGATTCTCTCTGAGATTCTCTGTGAGATCCTCTGAGATTCTCTTTGAGATTCTATCTGAGATTCTTTCTGAGATTCTCTCTGAGATTCTTTCTGAGATTCTCTCGGAGATTCTCTCGGAGATTCTCTCTGAGATTCTTTCCGAGATTCTGTCTGAGATTCTCTTTGTGATTCTCTCTGAGATTCTCTCTGAGATTCTCTTTGAGATTCTCTCTGAGATTCTCTCTGAGATTCTCTCCGAGATTCTTTCTCAGATTCTCTCTAAGATTCTCTGTGAGTTTCTCTGAGATTCTCTCTGAGATTCTCTGTGAGATCCTCTGAGATTCTCTTTGAGATTCTATCTGAGATTCTTTCTGAGATTCTCTCTGAGATTCTTTCCGAGATTCTGTCTGAGATTCTCTTTGTGATTCTCTCTGAGATTCTCTCTGAGATTCTCTTTGAGATTCTCTCTGAGATTCTCTCTGAGATTCTCTCCGAGATTCTTTCTCAGATTCTCTCTAAGATTCTCTGTGAGTTTCTCTGAGATTCTCTCTGAGATTCTCTGTGAGATCCTCTGAGATTCTCTTTGAGATTCTATCTGAGATTCTTTCTGAGATTCTCTCTGAGATTCTTTCTGAGATTCTCCCGGAGATTCTCTGTGAGTTTCTCGGAGATTCTTTCGGAGATTCTCTCGGAGATTCTCTCGGAGATTCTTTCTGAGATTCTTTCTGAGATTCTTTCTGAGATTTTCTCTAAGATTCTCTCTGAGATTCTTTGTGAGTTTGAGATTCTCTCTAAGATTCTCTCTGAGATTCTCTGTGAGTTTGAGATTCTCTCTAAGATTATCTCTGAGATTCTCTGTGAGTTTGAGATTCTCTCTAAGATTCTCTCTGAGATTCTCTGTGAGTTTGAGATTCTCTCTAAGATTATCTCTGAGATTCTCTGTGAGTTTGAGATTCTCTCTAAGATTCTCTGTGAGATTCTCTGTGAGATTCTCTCAGATTCTCTCTGAGATTTCTATCCCACCTTTGTCTAAGATTCAACCCCTCTGTAATCTCAACTTCTTTTGAGTCCTCCAAGTCAATTAAATAATCTGCAACCAGTTACCCCACCTGCTCCCACCGCCTCCCATTCATTTCGTTGATTTAGCAGAAGAAAAAACTGATGAATCACTTAACAACTTTTCTAGCATTCGTTCTCTCTCCTACTGAAGGAACGAGGGCTGGCAGGATTGATAATAATCAAGAATACAATTTGTACTCAAAAGCTGAAATCGCGTGCAGATGACAGCAGACTTAATTTCCTATGACCTCGGGCAGGCAATTTTCCAACTGCAGCTGGTAGCCCAAAAGCTGCTGGGCTTTAATCGAAAAATTTCTCTGAATCGTCGGAGGCTTGAGTCCTATTGCAAGCAGACATTTCTGAAGCAGAAATCCTGATTCTCAGAAGCTCTTTCGCATTGGGGGACGTTGCTGAAACTGCATCGAATATTTAAGTCCTGAGGAATGTTATCAATTAGTGACTCATAGCTCATCTCAATCAGTGACTTTGTGTTCATCTCAATCAGTGACTCACGGGTCATCTCAATCAGTGACTCACAGGTCATCTCAATAAGTGATTCACATCTCATCTCAATCAGTGACTTTGCGTTCATCTCAATCAGTAACTCTGTGTTCATCTCAATCAGTGACTCACAAGTCATCTCAATCAGTAACTCTGTGTTCATCTCAATCAGTGACTCACAAGTCATCTCAATCAGTAACTCTGTGTTCATCTCAATCAGTGACTCACGGGTCATCTCAATCAGTGACTCACAAGTCATCTCAATCAGTGACTCACAAGTCATCTCAATCAGTGACTCACAAGTCATCTCAATCAGTGACTTTGTGTTCATCTCAATCAGTGACTCACGGGTCATCTCAATCAGTGACTCACAGGTCATCTCAATAAGTGATTCACATCTCATCTCAATCAGTGACTTTGCGTTCATCTCAATCAGTAACTCTGTGTTCATCTCAATCAGTGACTCACAAGTCATCTCAATCAGTAACTCTGTGTTCATCTCAATCAGTGACTCACAAGTCATCTCAATCAGTGACTCACAAGTCATCTCAATCAGTGAGTCACAACTCATCTCAATCAGTGAGTCACAACTCATCTCAATCAGTGACTCACAACTCATCTCAATCAGTGAGTCACAACTCATCTCAATCAGTGAGTCACAACTCATCTCAATCAGTGAGTCACAACTCATCTCAATCAGTGAGTCACAACTCATCTCAATCAGTGAGTCACAACTCATCTCAATCAGTGAGTCACAACTCATCTCAATCAGTGACTCACAACTCATTCTAATCAGTGACCTACAGTCTTCATACACAGTGCCTCATTAACGAATTTTGGTTGCAATGGAATAATGACCTTTTCTGTCCCAATAATTACAGCATGAGTTATAATCTCACAAAACCTCATTGTGATTGGCATCTGTAATTATGTCTTAAGACACAGCTCTGCTTCAAGAATGTTTTGCATATGATTATTAGTTTTCAGTAAGCGATTCGGTGTACTTATTGAAGAAATTGCAGGCATTCGCCTTGACAACAATGCAGAAAAAAACTTATGATTAATGGTCTGTATTTTCACTTTTAATCAGTCATAAAAGGTGAAAAATTAGTGTGGAAACTAAGCTTGCCCAGGTACATGTACATGTAAGTTACATGTACCTTTTCTGCAAGACTCTCCCATTATTTCTATTCCACACTGTCTCCTCTCCCTATCCCACACTCTCTCCTCTCCCTATCCCACACTCTCTCCTCTCCCTATCCCACACTCTCTCCTCTCCCTATCCCACACTCTCTCCTTTCCCTATAACACACTCTCTCCTCTCTCTATCCCACACTCTCTCCTCTCTCTATTCCACACTCTCTCCTCTCCCTATCCCACACTCTCTCCTTTCCCTATCCCACACTCTCTCCTCTCCCTATTCCACACTCTCTCCTCTCCCTATCCCACACTCTCTCCTCTCCCTATCCCACACTCTCTCCTCTCCCTATTCCACACTCTCTCCTTTCCCTATCCCACACTCTCTCCTCTCTCTATCCCACACTCTCTCCTCTCCCTATCCCACATTGTCTCCTTTCCCTATCCCACACTGTCTCCTCTCCCAATCCCACACTGTCTCCTTTCCCTATCCCACACTCTCTCCTCTCCCTATCCCACATTGTCTCCTCTCCCTATCCCACACTGTCTCCTCTCCCAATCCCACACTGTCTCCTCTCCCTATCCCACACTGTCTCCTTTCCATATCCCACACTATTACTTGATGACTCATACCAATGGAAATGTTGGAAAGCCATCGATTGCAGTGGGCCACCTTCGCTTTGACAACGGATTTGATTATTTTGCTAATTACAATCAGTTTTTGTTTTAGCTTTCTTTGAAAATTGAATAACCATCCAGCTGAGGGCCACCTGGTTAGTGGCGATGAAAGGGGAAATGACCGGCTTTTGTAGGAAATTGGATTTTGATAATTTGCTAGAAAGCAGAAAACACAAAGGCAGCTTGCTTAAATTGAATGAAGTTTTCTTTAAATAGCTTTAAATAGCTTTATACTCTGACTAGCTGATGCAGGAATAGAATGGATTGCTAATCTAGTTCTTTAAAATGAATGCAGGAATGGAATGGATTGCTAATCTATCTCTTCAATATATGAATTTAGGAATAGAATGGATTGCTAATCTCTCTTCAATATGAATACAGGAATAGAATGGATTACTAATCTAGTTCTTTAATATGAATGCAGGAATGAAATGGATTGCTAATCCATCTCTTCAACATATTAATTTAGGAATAGAATGGATTGCTAATCTATCTCTTCAATATGAGTGCAGGAATAGAATGGATTGCTAATCTATCTCTTCAATATGAGTGCAGGAATAGAATGGATTGCTAATCTATCTCTTCAATGTGAATGCAGGAATAGAATGAATTGCTAATCTATCTCTTCAATATGAATGCAGGAATAGAATGAATTGCTAATCTATCTCTTCAATATGAATGCAGGAATAGAATGGATTGCTAATCTCTGTTCAATATGAATGCAGGAATAGAATGGATTGCTAATCTATCTCTTCAATGTGAATGCAGGAATAGAATGAATTGCTAATCTATCTCTTCAATATGAATGCAGGAATAGAATGAATTGCTAATCTATCTCTTCAATATGAATGCAGGAATAGAATGGATTGCTAATCTCTGTTCAATATGAATGCAGGAATAGAATGGATTGCTAATCTCTGTTCAATATGAATGCAGGAATAGAATGGATTGCTAATCTATCTCTTCAATATGAGTGCAGGAATAGAATGGATTGCTAATCTATCTCTTCAATATGAGTGCAGGAATAGAATGGATTGCTAATCTATCTCTTCAATATGAGTGCAGGAATAGAATGGATTGCTAATCTATCTCTTCAATATGAGTGCAGGAATAGAATGGATTGCTAATCTATCTCTTCAATATGAATGCAGGAATAGAATGGATTGCTAATCTATCTCTTCAATGTGAATGCAGGAATATAACGGATTGCTAATCTATCTCTTCAATATGAGTGCAGGAATAGAATGGATTGCTAATCTATCTCTTCAATGTGAATGCAGGAATATAACGGATTGCTAATCTATCTCTTCAATATGAATGCAGAAATAGAATGGATTGCTAATCTATCTCTTCAATGTGAATGCAGGAATAGAATGGATTGCTAATCTATCTCTTCAATCTGCATGAAAGAATATACTGTATTGCTTATGAGTTTTAGTGCAGCACTTATATTTTTGAGTTTTTTATAGAAAGAGACAGAGAGAGATCTGCAGATGCCGATTATATTGTTGCCACCCACTGGACTGTAACTGGCATTCATAACCATATTTTTATCTTTTTTTCAATTGCTTTTTTTCGCTACATAAAGCGGTTTTTAATGCCAATATTTGCGAATATTTCTCCTTTGTAACCACGCAGGGAAATCATCAATAAGAGCTCACGAGATCTGTTTGATCGACAAAGCTGATCCGCAATCTGTATCAAAAGCTATCGACAGACTCCTCGTACAGACCCCCTTTCGTGTTTCGTTTTTGTTCATTTTTATCAGATGTAGCAGCAGCTTCCACTGATCCCAGCCTCTAGCTTTGATGCTTTTTTCGTACCGAATTTAAATTTTAATTCAGTTTTTGTTTGTCAAATTTTCCTAAAAATTAACAAATATGTTCTGAACACTCTACTGACTTAAGTAGAAAGGCCTGAATTTTTATTATCAATTAAAAGAATTTTAATAAATGAAAGTCATTTTTGGAATTATACAACATCGTGATAGTGACTTTTCATTCTTACTGGATAACTTTTTTGACTAGAGAGAAAGTTCACTCTACTCACTCACTTGATGACTCATTCATTCTCTCAGTCAGTCAGTCAGTCAGTCAGTCAGTCAGTCAGTCAGTCAGTCAGTCAGTCAGTCAGTCAGT
>NIVC01000045.1:537500-548891 GCA_002269645.1 Macrostomum lignano
TATATAGGTAAATTTAGGTATGCTGGGATTTTGATTAAGTTAAGCTGGATAGAAAAATGCCTTGAAGCATTCTGGCACTTTAAATTTACATTGGTCTGTCCCGGTATCTGTATTAGTGTCTGTATTAGTGTCTGTATTAGTGTCTGTCTCAGTGTCTGTCTCAGTGTCTGTATTAGTGCCTGTAATAGTGCCTGTATTAGTGCCTGTATTAGTGCCTGCATTAGTGCCTGTATTAGTGCCTGTATTAGTGCCTGCATTAGTGCCTGTATTAGTGCCTGTATTAGTGCCTGTATTAGTGTCTGTATCAGTGCCTGTATTAGTGCCTGATTTAGTGCCTGATTTAGTGCCTGTATTAGTGCCTGTACTAGTGCCTGTATTAGTGCCTGTATTAGTGCCTGTATTAGTGCCTGTATTAGTGCCTGTATTAGTGCCTGTATTAGTGCCTGTATTAGTGCCTGTATTAGTGCCTGTATTAGTGCCTGTATTAGTGCCTGTATTAGTGCCTGTATTAGTGCCTGTATTAGTGCCTGTATTAGTGCCTGTACTAGTGCCTGTATTAGTGCCTGTATTAGTGCCTGTACTAGTGCCTGTATTAGTTCCTGTATTAGTGCCTGTACTAGTGCCTGTATTAGTGCCTGTATTAGTGCCTGTATTAGTGCCTGTATTAGTGCCTGAATTAGTGTCTGAATTAGTGCCTGTATTAGTGCCTGTATTAGTGCCTGAATTAGTGTCTGAATTAGTGCCTGTATTAGTGCCTGTATTAGTGCCTGTATTAGTGCCTGTATTAGTGCCTGATTAGTGCCTGTAATAGTGCCTGATTAGTGCCTGTATTAGTGCCTGTATTAATGCCTGTATTAGTGCCTGTATTAGTGCCTGATTAGTGCCTGTATTAGTGCCTGAATTAGTGCCTGTATTAGTGCTTGAATTAGTGTCTGTATTAGTGCCTGTATTAGTGCCTGATTAGTGCCTGTATTAGTGCCTGAATTAGTGCCTGTATTAGTGCCTGATTAGTGCCTGTATTAGTGCCTGTATTAGTGCCTGTATTAGTGCCTGTATTAGTGCCTGTATTAGTGCCTGAATTAGTGCCTGTATTAGTGCCTGTATTAGTGCCTGTATTAGTGCCTGTATTAGTGCCTGTATTAGTGTCTGTATTAGTGCCTGTATTAGTGTCTGTATTATTGCCTGTATTAGTGCCTGAATTAGTGCCTGATTAGTGCCTGTATTAGTGCCTGATTAGTGCCTGTAATAGTGCCCACTTCAGATACTCACTGCATCCCCACTGCTCGGTCCCGGACTCGAACCCTTGAGTTCTTTTATTTCTGTAATTTACTTTATATTTTAAGGTTGTCTTACTTAATCAACCTGGCAGCTGAAACGCACGCTCATCTCCATCAAGTGAATTTTATGAGGCAAATCTGCAAAGCAAGGCTGGCATTTCAAGGTCATTCAAGCCACCCTAGCAGAGCACCAGAGCTGGCACTGAGAGCGAGTGGCAGGCTGTTGTGTGCGTACGCGAATTGTCAGGAGCTGTCAGGCTGTCAGTCACTGAATGTTCATGAGGGAGCTGTCAGGCTGTCAGTCACTGAATGTTCATGAGGGAGCTGTCAGGCTGTCAGTCACTGAATGTTCATGAGGGAGCTGTCAGGCTGTCAGTCACTGAATGTTCATGAGGGAGCTGTCAGGCTGTCAGTCACTGAATGTTCATGAGGGAGCTGTCAGGCTGTCAGTCACTGAATGTTCATGAGGGAGCTGTCAGGCTTCCAGTTGCTGAAGGGTACATAAGCACACGATGAAAGTACATAATGAAATCGATTTGCAGATTTGCAGACTGATTGACATGATTCTGAGATCAGGTGCTTAAATAATCCAGGAGAATGTAGGCAATAATTTTAACCAAAAAAATTAGTTTGGATTATTTATCTGAATTATTTACACTGAAATGTCTTAAACTATACGCGCCAGAGGGGCCAGAGGGGCTTACAAAATTACAAGTTCAATTCAATCTGCTGCATCAAGTCTCTCCAGCTTCTCCCTGACCCAGCCGACCTCTGAATTTTCCAGGTTCCTGCAGATACGCTCGTAGCTGCTACCTGTGCATTTGGCTTGAATATCCATTGAACAGCATTGGCAATTGGATATTGAAGTCCGCAGAACAAAATCACAGAGAAAAGCCCGCATCAAAGCAGACACGCGGTTTGAACGAAAAAACAAAAATACAAATTTAGCATGCAGTGCAATAAATTGAATTGCAGCAAAAATGTACAAAACTGCAGTTTTTGTACATTTGTACATTTGTACATAGCATGAGGGCTGCTCAGACAGATCAAAGTAGCCTTTCAATAGCTAAAATACACAGAAATAGGCAGAAAACGCAGATCCCTCATCAAGCCAGCATGCATCAGAATAAACAGTTTGATTGAACAAACCCAAAGTACATGAAATTGTGTCAGCATCGATAACCGCACAAGACAGTCGTCAGTCTGCCTCAGCCTTCCTTTTCCGACCTCAACTATGCGACTCGACTTTGAGGACTCCGGCTGCTGCATCAAGTCTCTCCAGCTTCCGCCTGACCCTGCCGATCTTCTCCTCGTCCTGCGTCTCCATGGCGACGCGTCTCTCTTTCTCGATCATCTCCATCTGTTGCAGGCTGAGCTCCACGTGCTCACGGCAGTCGCTGTAGTGAGCCAGAGTGAGCAGCTCCTCCAAGTCCGGGTCTCCAAGCAGCTGTTCAATCCAATGATCGAATGCGATTGCAGGTGCGCGATTGCGGAGCAGCTCAGCTTGGAGACTCCAGCTCAGGCAGCAGAAGTTCACGTACAGGTGGGAGGAGAGAGGCTGCGACAGTCTGGCTGTGAACAGAGTCTGCGTGAACTCGGGAAGGAATGGGAAGCGAGGCGGAGAGTCGCAGGGGAGGCAGAACCTCCACGCCCAGTCTGAGTCTTCTGGCAATTCAGTTGGGCCATGTACAGACCCTCGGTGACGAATATCCTGTGGCTTCAACCCTGACTGAACCTGATGTCTCTGCAGCTCCATCGCGAGTCTCTCAGCCTCCTCAGATTCTGCGAACTTCAAATGCGCCATGGCGGTCATGCACAGGGCGACGCACTTGCACCACTGCAGCTCATGCAGGAGGCCGAGATGTCTCATCAGGGTGTCTCTGTCGCTCGATTCCGACTGCAGCTCGCTCACACACCGGTGCACCACACTGTACACGTCTGTGAACTTGTAGTACATTTCTAGTTCTTCACTGCCTTCTCTGATCTCCGTGACAGCAGGCGGCGCTGACAGAGGTAGCAGAGTGAACAGTAGAAGGCATGAGGGGGCTTCTGGGACAAAATTTTTCACCTCCTCCATAATCCACCTAAATCCATCCATATTATCCCCGACAGAATCAGAAAAAAAAGGGGGGTCGCACTCGCTCACAAAACATCCTCCATAATCCTATTAAATCCATCCATATTATCCCTGACAGAATCAGAAAAACTCGCTCACAAAACTTCGAACATAATCCTCCTAACCTATCCTCCTTCCTCCACGACAGAATAAGAGCATAACAAGTGTCCTACATCATCCACTGACATCCACCCATAGCATGTTCGAAACAATCAGAAAATAATCTGCATTCTTCTCCCCACATTCAATCCGCAACGTGCTACCACATCCCTAAGACTTTAAATCATCAGCGCAGGGTCCTCACCCTTTGAAAAAAATTAAATTCTCAATAAAAATGTTTCCAGTTGTCTCTCCAGGTTCTTATTACAAAGCGCACGAGCCTAATTACAAGAGTAAGTACCGATGCAAACTTGAATGCAGCGAGTACATGAGAAAATATTGGCCCGACGTTGATATCAATGTCCCTAATATTAATCTAGCTCTCCAAAGACACTGGTTTCATAAGTATGGAGTAACCTATGTAAAAGATTATGACAGCTACTATAACTTTGCAGAAATCATTAGGCAATTGTGATTTCTTACATTCTTTCAATGATCAATGTCAATACAAACTCTTCCCCATTAAAATCAACGCCCATCCCATCTTCAGTCTCAAACTGTAGCACAATCTCGTGAATCTCTTTATTACTCAATACAACTCTTTTCACTGGATTTGGTTTCTCTACCACCATCTGTCCTCCAGCAACAGAGTTGGAGATGTTGTACAAAATATTCGTTCGCTTTCCCTTAAATACCCAATCAAGACTGAGATTGCTTCTGATTAGAATATTCAAACCCTTTACAATGTCTGCAATATTGGGTGCTAAGAACAAACCGCTTACATTTTCCCGGGCCATTTTAACGGTCCCCAATGCTTGAGTGGCGGTCCGCGCCGCGGATTCTGCCTTATAAACTTTCTTCTCGAATCCCAGTTCCCTATACCAAGTGTCATCTTTAAACTCAACCTCCGCATCTTTGTGAACTTGCATGACCACTCTCATTACAGTGAGATCATAGGTTAGTTTGACAGGGAACAGTTTCTTCTCTGGCTTACTCGCATCAGGTGTCTCAAAATGGCCTCTCTTAGTAAAGACATTTTCTAGAAAGTTATTGTAGGTATCCACACTTTGCGTGCTCACATGGAATACCACAGGGTCTGCTGCTGCACCTTTCCATTTGTAATAAAACTTATTATTTGCTGCCATCACATTGGGAACGTTTGACCAACCAGTGAAGTCGTTAAGATAGACATGGTAATTAGCACCTGGATCCAGGCGAATCGCCTGCTCTAATTTTTGAATAAATATCCCGTTTGATTCATTAATTCGCCCAGTTATTGTAATAGGAATGCTCTCCTTGGAGTGAGAAACAATATTATTTAGTCTTTCAGCAATCGCTTCCATTTTTTCACCCACAAAAAAAATATTTAAACTTTACTGGATGAATTGTTGATCATGTTAAGCTTCACCTTCCTCTCAAATGCATAGATAATGTACAGGTCCACGGGTGTTGCGACAGTCCTCTCAATGTTAGTCACGATATTCACAGGGCTGTTATCAGTAGGCATTTGTCTGGCAGACACATCAGCGCCAAACATTGGATATAGAGTTCCATATTGAAGAGCAGTGATAGCAATTCCATTGTTCTCTTTCACAGCCAAGTCGACCAACTCGCTGTAAAATTTGCTAATCTTGTTCTGACTGAAATCTCCATTTTGTGGCAGTGCAGGGTAAAGAATATCACTTATTTCATGCTGAATGGACCGCACGTCTCCATGCATGTAGCGTATAATGCTATTTGGGTTTCTCATATTAATAATGATATACCTTGGATTGCTGCATGATCCCTCTTTAATGCAGATATTTGTTCTAGTTTCGTTTCGCTCATCTCGACACATGTAGGCTGTGTATGCAACATCAATGTCCTTCTCTATTGCCTTAAGATAATCCGCTTTTAGTGCAGTCTTTGGCTCAATGACTTCCAAATACAGCTCGATTCCGGTTAGCTTCACCTCCATCCTTGTGTGGTCCGCCCCAGTCCACAACACTCTACTGCGATCATCTCTAGTCATCTTAAAGGTGTAGCTAAAGTTACTAGTCAGTCGATTAAATGTATTACAGAATCCACTCATGAATCTCAATGGTACAAATACATCAACAGACCGATACAGCGGGTTCTTAGCAGCATCATCAGCACCTTGCAATGCATAGTTGTATCTCTTCTTCCTCTTTTTATAGCCACTGTCATTGATATCTCCTTCTTTTTCGTCTGCAATAAAACCCGCACCACTTCCCAATTGAATAAAATCAGGATTCTCGATCAAACAATGAGCGTCATAGACAATTCCAAAGTTCGCGATTCGCTCCAACTCAGTGCTCCCATTCGATACACTAAAATCCTTGAACATGTACGCCCAAAAGTTACTGATCAGAGCCACATCCGCATCATGCTTGTCAACGTTAGCACGAGCCGCATCCGCACCACCCTTTGTCTTGAATTGAAATGTCATATGGAAGCCGCTCTTAAGACTGTGCACACTAACCAAAGACGAACATCCATTGTATGTAAATGTCAGTGTTTGACCAGGACCAAGATTAGTTTCATTCTGATTTTCCTGACTGGGAACTCTTACCTGAGTCGCTTTGATTGTGCTATCATCACTCAAAATAGGCTTGTTAATCTTGTAGAAAACTGGTGTCAGTGGGTCGTTCATTTTTTTAACTAAAAATAAAATAAAATAAGAAATGAAGCGAAAAAGTACACAGCAGATATCTGAATTGGAGAAGCTAGCACAAGCAGAGAAACGAGTTACCGGGCTAATAAATAAGGAGCAACAATCCTACAATGAGTTTGTCCAAGCAGCCACAGAGTTTCATAAGCCCGGGTATGGAGAAGCTAAGAAAAATATTGATCAGGTCAAAGAAACTATCGACGACATACAGGAAACCCAAGTGCAAAAGGTTTTGGGCAAAATTCCAGAAGCACCACAGATACAGCCGCAACCACAACAACCACAACCACAACAATCACAACTAAAAGTGACAGATAACATTTTTGGACCAGTAGAGCGTGTAGAACATGATGGGAAATATGTATTTGGAATAAGTATGTGGAGAAAAAATATTTATAATGAACCAGTGGAATATTATATCGACATAAATAAGAAACATATTTCTGTTGTCAAAGGCTCGGAAACTAAGAGCATTCCTTTCACAGAAACCTTACTGACTTTTATGACCAAGAACCAAGAGAGAATCTCGGACAAACAGCTAAAGAACTATAGAGATCTAGTGACTTTTGCTCTTGCTAGAGATATAGAAATACTAAAGGCCCCAGAAGTCCTGAGACTTATGTATGATAACGGTGTCAACCTGACTAGATTCAAAAAGTACAAACACTTTAAACAATGGTTTGGTTTGCCAGATCAGGGGGAAGTCATTGATCAGATGAAATATCTGGAACAACAACAACAACAACAACAACAACAACAGCAACAACAACAACCACAACCACAACAGCAACATTCCACAGAAGAACAAGTACTCAGTCATCTCGAGCAGTTAGACCCTTTGAAAGTAGCTGAATATAAGAAACAAAACCCAACAGACTGGCAACACTTAGAACAACACTCTCCAGATCGAATGAACAGAATCAAGCAAAGAGTTTTCACACCTCAACAGAGACAGGCACCACATGACAGTTCCATCTCTGAAAGTGAGCAGTCTTTTGCATCACCTCCCCAGCAGCTACAAGCCCAACCAACTCCACAACCCAAGACCAACCGCCCTCAACTGGAAAAGGAATTTCTGAAATCTACAAGCGAGTAGCGGTTCTTCTAGGAGCGGCAAAGACCGGAATGAAAGATGAAAATAGAAAAGAATTTGTCAACATCCTGGACAAAATGCTTGAGAGAAAATACATCGATAAGAGGGCGAGAGAGCTTCTGCTTTCGCGGTTTAACAAAAAATAATTTATTTCAAGTAAAAATGCCTTTATTTTCGAAAAAGACATTGACAAATACTATGACAAAGAGGAACTTAATCTCATTAAACGCGGATCTGGACTTTTCCCTGCAGGCCACTATCCAAGAAAAGAACGCTCTGGGATTGGCCTTGCCGATTTGATCGCTCAGGGGGCCAAGATTTTTAAGGTCATTGGAGAGAACAAAGAGAACATCAAGAACGTTGCCGAAGCGGCTGGCAGTGTAGCCACAGCAGCCAAAAAGATAAAGGATACTGTAACACCTAAACAAGAGATTCAACCTCTGGCCCCGCTGGCTCCGCTGGCTTCGCTGGCCCCAAACCCAGACAGTGTGGACCCTGCAGTCTATGAGAAGATGAGAGCTAGCATTAAAAAAGGAAGTGGTTTCAAATTTGACTAAAGGTACTTTCCGAGGGTACAAGACATGTAAGAGTATAAGACTAGTCCCGAAATGACACATCTAAGTCCCAAAATGACACATCTAAGTCCCAAAATGACACATCTAAGTCCCAAAATGACACATCTAAGTCCCGAAATGACACATCTAAATTATTTATTATTTAATTATTTTTTTTTCATCATAGAAAAAAATGGACTTTTCAAACGACTTCAATCCTCACTGGACGCGTAATCAGATTAAGTTTTCTCATCATGAGTCAATCCCGAGTCACTTCAGATGCATTGTTGTTGGTTCGTCAGGTTCAGGTAAAACATTCAGAGTCTTTAACATGCTTCTTAGACCTGGCTTTATCGACTATGACACTCTGCACATCTACTCTCCCACACTGTATCAAGATGAGTATAGAATGCTGATTGCAGGGCTTCAAAACAAGCTGAACAAAGAGGACATTATTGCATGTTTTAATAACCAAATGAGCCTTCCCAGTAACCCTGAAATTGTAGCTGCCGAATATGCAAAGCACCTCAAAGACAATGAAAAATGGCAGAACATTAAAGTGTTCACCTATGGAGATCCACAGGCTGATCCAAAGACCAAACTTCTACCCCAACCAGATGAGCTAGAAAAGGGGAGAAAGCATTTGATCGTCTTTGATGATTGTATGACAGGCCCACAGAAGCAGATAGAAAACTATTTTACAAGAGGACGACATAACAATTGTAATGTAATTTACATTGCACAGAACTGGTTCGAGCTCCCGAACAAAACAATTCGTGGGAACTGCAATCTGATTCTCCTGTTTCCAACCATTCCACAGGACAGGTTAAAAAGATTTTACAATGAGGTCATTGCGCCTGCCTATTTCATAAATCCAACAAAAAACTCAAGCAGAAAGATTTCACAAGAGGAATTCGTTAATCTTTGCTATGACAAGTGGAATCAGCCTTACCAGTTTGTGATTATCAGCAAAGAAAAAAGAACTGTAATTTAAAATTTGCTATTAAAAGATGTCGATAAACTTTGCAGGTGAATCCATTTCTGGCAACAGCGCTCTTACATCAGCTCAGATATCCATCCTTGACAGGCGATATATCAACAGCGACGAAAAGATCCCAGAGATCAAACTGAATAAAAACAGACTGAAAGCCCTAGAGCGCTCCATGCACCAGTTGCAAATAAACATGGAAGATCTCAGGCTTAAAGTAGCTAGGCAGAAGTTTGAAAGTGATAAGCTTTATGTGCCGTTGTTAAACGCAACTAATGAACTTAGGTCAGAAATAACTTCGATAGTCTCGCTAATCAACGGCTTGAGATCATCAGTTAATCTTCTGGGAAATTCCACTGATAGCGGATGCGTATTCTCGAAGGAGGAGTTTTCACAAACACAGCTAAAGTAAATAATTTAGAAGAGTTCATGAACCAGTCAACAGCGTTGCATGATAGAATTAAAGAAAACGTCGCAACCAACAGGTAAAGTCAATAATTTAGAAGAGTTCATGACTCAGTCAACATCGTTGCATGATCGAATCAAAGAAAGACTTGAAGCATTAAAGAGAAAGGATGTATCACACAGTAGCTATCTAAACGGAATGTATAGCTCCTGGGGTAAAATACTAAGGAGGCTTGATCGTCTGGAGAGAACACTCAATCTTCGTGACATTGCTATTGATGAAGCAGAATCTGCTGCTCGTCCGGTCATGTCTACAGATCGAGTAGAAGGAGCTCTGGACCCCGCCGGAGTAATCCGGCACGCTCTCAAACGTCAGCCGCCCAGCCGCTGCCTGCTGGACTCGCGATCCTCCGGCGTCACGAGAGCCGCCTAGACAACCGGCGGTGCAGATGGAATTATCAAAAAGAAAACAGATCTTTCAACCGGATAGTTTTATAATTTTTTTTTTTTTTCTAGAGAAAAAAATGGCCCAACAAAATTCTCTATACGATCAGTCTCAATACGTTGAACCTAAAATACCGACAGCACCAAACTCAATGGCACCGAATTCGAACACACAAAACCTGGCACCGAATCTGAATGCACCTCAATATGAGCAACAAAAACTCTACCCCGTCATTACTTGTAACTCTCAACAGTTTCGACTGGTAGAGACTCAAAAAATGCGAGATGATCTTGAAAAAAATATTTTCCACAACACAAAGAAAATTAAACGCTATGAAAGCCACTGTAAATTTTTCGACTACAGCAATATGATTCTAGGATCTGTGTCTGTTCTATCTGGATCTGCTGCAGCTGTCTCAACGTTGCCAGTCATCACAGCCCCAATCGCAATCCCGCTCGGCTCTGTGGGTGCTGCATGTGGACTTATTTCAGCAATTACTGGAGCATTAGCGCGAAACAGGCGAAAAAAACTAAAGCAGCTACAGGAGAAGCAAGTAAAAGAGAAAGGGGTGCACACTTCAATCATAGGGTACATTTCAAGAGCAATAGACGATAAGTTCATTTCAGAGGATGAGTTCAAAACCATTCAGGATCTTTATGAACAATCAATTCGAATGAACTTGAACATGGTCGGTACTGATGACATGAGTCAGCTGAGAAATGAACTCGAGAAAGTTCTTCAACATTATGTGGAAAGAAGGACAACGAGAAGTACAACGAGGAATGCACAATGAACCCTTATGAAACACCGGGAAAGCCAAGAATAATTTCCTTGTAGGTCTTTCGTGTTTTGGTCATTGCATACAAAACAGTCATGCACAGCTCACCGCAAATATCACTGCTAAGACCTTGGTGAATAAAGTCTGAGCGATAAATTTTTTTATTATTTTTTCCCTTCATATAATTTCTTAGCTCTTCTGGTACTGCCGTCCCATAGCTATCGAAGTAATAACACTTGTGCTTGCGATCGGGATCAATCACCCAGCAAACCCAATGAGATCCTGGCTTATCGGTGCTGTCAAAGTTCATGATGCCGCATTCTTTTCTTAGAGGAAAATCAGACAGAGTGTCCCTCATAAATATTCCTCTAAAGTTTGGGATTTCCAGTTCGTTAGCCAAATCTTCAAGAAAGTTATTTGTTGTCATTTTTTATGAGGTTTATTAAACTTTCTCTCAACCTAAACCCAATATCCACCTCCTAAACCTAAACCTCCAATGCCCGAACGGTAGACTGTTGATATTGTCATCAAAAATGAATCTCTTGTTATCTGCACCTGACAGTCCAATCTTCTTTTGCCTGAATTGTGTGAATAATATGGTTTTTAGATTGTAGCTTTGAGAACTCATGTGATGTCTTTTTGTTGCAATTCAAGGCGTCTTCTGTATTCAGCTTCATTAATTTCCTTCCTAACCACACGTTTCGGAATTCCCTTTGATTTTTTGATTGGGTCTGACGACTCACATTTTATAAAATAGGACTTTGCTCTCAACCCAATGAATTCAGTGATTATGTCACCAGCAATCTCGTCCTTCATTTTCCCAATCACTTTCTTGTTAGTGGCGTCAAACATTGATCGCCATTCTGTCCTGAAAGATTCATCATACTCAGACAAGTCAAACAAATCTTTTTGCTGCAGCATGTCCTGATAAATGTCTTCTGTTTGAATGTCATAATAAAACTGTC
>NIVC01000046.1:0-90000 GCA_002269645.1 Macrostomum lignano
AATGGCTTTGCCTTTGTTGTCATGTAATACTCGAGATGCTCAGTGGGTTTTGCAGGCATATAAAAACGCAATCTTGAATGATATCTGTAGTTTAAAGGTCTTGCGTGTTTTGAGTGTGTGATCAACAACTGATTGGATGCTGTCTTTATAGTCGTAGATATTTGCGGTGGTACCGTTGGTGCCGATAATTGGGATTGTGTACTCTATGTAATGTTCTGTAAACTTCCTCTGTGCAAAATTAATCTCTTCAATGGCAAGCTCCGACTCTTTTAAATGGATTAATTGCTCTAATTTCTCTTGTTCCTGCTATATTTTGTGGGTACTTTGCTTTTTCACCAGTGAGAGTTTCATATTTGTTAACTAAGTTACGACTCCTCTCTTTGGTGTTCCTTTGCAGAATTTTTTATAGGCGCATACTGGTTTGATTCTAATTGATTGATGATTTCCAACTGTTTTCATAGCTTCCCAGGTGACCAGGGTCGGTGTTGAACTTTTGTTTGCATGCTTCTCTTAGTGAATTACTTTTGTCTTGAAATGAGACGCCTTTTGAAAAATATTTGTTGACTAAATCTTTTGCTGGATTAGCTTTTGGCATTTTTCTCGAAAATATAAAAAAAAATTTTGAGGGTGACCACCCTGATAGAAAAGTTGAACTGTTTCTACATCCTATCAGTAGCTTTAGGTTTATGAAGCTGGATAAAGTGAGGTTTTAAACCTCATCACATCCGCATTATTGTAAACCCAGCATTGTGCAGTGTCATGATGGCTTTGACAATGTCAGACTTGCTTACAGAATTTTCATGCTCACAATCATCACGATCGGGGCAGCCCTCTCCTGCCTTAATTGTTATACCTTTGTCTCTTGCAATCTTTTGCAATTCAAGCTGGTGGGCTCTATCATTCCCAGCTTTAACGCAGTTGCTACACCTCCAGCTACACCACCTGCGGCACTTTACAGCGCCTGCAATGATCGGAATAAGAGCTGCTAATGGTAGGATTCCTCCTGACTTTTCATCTGTGATGCTGTGTCTTTGCTCATTACACTGAACTATTTGCTGCGTGGGATCGACTTTTACTTTGGCACCTTTAATTGATATAAGACCTGGTTTCTTTGATTCAATGATTTTATTGAGTTTATTGATGGTTCTAGTTTCAATCTTTGTCATTTTTTATTTTAATATTTTAATTAATTTCTGTGTCAGCTGGTATCACTAGGAGTTCAGCTCTAGTGAATGACCGCGTGGGGGATTTAGGGTTAAAGGCTTGAGATAAAAGTAATAGTCACCGGAGTCGGAGGTAAAATGTCTGTCTATTTTATGCACATCAAGGCTGAAGTATGGATCTGTAGCTCTTCTTTTGGTGTCTTTCTCTAGCCTCCAGGTAGATATAAAAAGCGTAGAAACTTCAGATTTGTCAGTATGTATGGTGATTCAACTCCTGGAAGCTTAGGGTAGTTCGAGGTGTGTTTTGTGTTGTGCGTGTTGTGTGGGGTTGTCGTGTTGTTGTCTGTTCTATGAGATGCCTTAAGTTCGACAGTGTCTTGTTTTAATTGCATGGGACGGTTTCAATCCAGTCATACGTGTGACTTCATTGTTCAGTTGCTCTATAACAGTGGGGAGCCGGTCTATCCACTTGGTATAGTACTGACCACTTTTTAGTTTCAGCTCTTCAGCTGTCTGCTTAGTGAATAGTCTCTTGGCTAGAGTTAGATTGAATCTTTCCACAAAAGCCTGGTCTCTGTGGAGCTCAGTTCTGCCATAGCGAATCTCTGTGTTTTTCTTTTCCATAAGGGATTTCACTACACCCATGAATTCCTTACCCGGGTCGGTCATAAGGGTTTGGGGGTATGTGAGCGGAGAGTTTTTATAAATATCTTGGAGGGCCGCTGCAACTGCTTCTGACTTCTTCGTCTTAAGCGGTCTCGCTTCCTTATATCTGGAGGCAACGTCTGTAATTGTAAGAGCATACTTGTAGCCTGAGTCATTGGGGAGAAACAGAAGATCTGCTTGGTGCGCCTCATTAGGTTTATAAATACTGAAATGGGGCCTTTCAAATTTTACTGGTGGGAAATAGACTTGAAAGACAGCCTGCTTAGAGAGCCACTTTTCTACTTTAGCTTTTGGTTCCTTACTCAGCTCCATGAGTTTACTAACGGCATTTTTGCCTACAAAGAATCCTTTGTCGCTGTAGTAGAGTTTTTTAAGTTTCTGATCTGTCATTTATTTAAAAAGAAAATTTTAAATAAAATAATGCAGCGCTCTGGTGGTAAGTTAGATTCACATGGACTGATAGAAAAGCTTCCTCATCCAAACAAAGGCTGGACACTTCCCGGCTATAAATATTGCGGGCCTTTGAATCCACTTGAAATACAGTTAGATAAAAACAATAATCCACATCCTGGGCATGAGCCTGTGAACGAGCTAGACTCTGTGTGCATGTGGCACGACGTTAAATATAGAGATTTTCCTGAGGAGAAGAATCGTTGGGACAAAGAAATGCTTAAGAGACTAGACAATATAGGGGCTTCAAGCGGATTTCGTGAGTCGATCGCTCGGAAGCTAGTTAAAGCTGTTATTTTTTAGTAAGACAAAACTGGGGTTGGGGTGTACGCGAGGGCGGGTGTTTGGGGAGAGAGGGCGAGTGCACGGGGAGAGAGGGCGAACGCACGGGAGCAGAGTTTATTTTGTGCGCTCCTAACAATGAATTGGGAAGACTGCTGAAAGAGCTGGGGGTAGAAAGGGGCGCTTGAATCGGAAGGGCATGAGCAAGTGTGGATTTGAGTAAGTACAGTTTTTTATTCCCTAAAGAGTTGCGCACAAGAGAGATTCTCATTCTCCAGAGAGCTAAGAGCAGAAAATAAAAAGTCAACCGCTTCGCCGCAATTAGCATGCATGGACTGTGTATGTTGAGATTCCCTCCTTGATTGATATTGATTATTGGCCAAATTGCGAGGCCAGTTGGCCCGCCGAGTTGGCCTCGGCCCGCCGATTTGGCCTCGGAATGTGGCCCGCCTAGTTGGTCTATACGGTACGAAAATATGGGGGGGGGGGGTAGAGAGGGGCGCTTGAGTCGGGAAGGGCTTAACTATTATTCTCAGCCCTAACCAAGCGCAACAGCTGCATTTTGAAAAGTAGAAGCAGAAGGGGGGGTGGGTAACTGCTATTTGCTGAGGGAGCGCAGCCCTCTAATCGATTTTGCGAATGTACAAGTTCCACGCGTGCTTTCCTTTCCGCTTTGACAAACCCAATCAACCAAGGAAATGTATGGGGACTTCAAGCGGGTGGAGGGAATCGATCGCTCACCCTCACATTCACACGCCTCATGTTCTATCGTTCACTGAGCTATATCGATTATTTTTTCCCTGCTTGACTCCAAGATTGTACAGTCTAAGAATTTTCTGGAATTTTCTAGCTGTATAGCTGTATTTAAGCAAATGCAGAAACACTCGGGTTGATTCTCCCCGCATATGCCATCAACTGCGACTGAGAAACGACGACTGCAGGAACTTAAGCACGCTGAAAGTGATCTAAGAAATTGTCCGCCAAACTATAAGATTAGAAGACAAGAAGATTTAGAAAATGGAAGTCGAGTGGAATCTTCATTTGACAGATAAGCAAGGCCTTTGTGCCATGCTACAAAGAGTTTTACAGGATATTCCGTCACATCTACAAGCAAGAAGAAGAGAGGAACTAACCACCTTTTTCGGTCTAGAAACTGGCGACCTACCAATCGAGTTTTTCGCCATGGCCCCTGATGATATCGCCGCAGCGAATGAAGCGCAAAATGTGAGTAGCGAAGAGAAGAAGGCGGCGGCTCTGCAGAAGAAGATGGCGGATCTGCAGATATTCAGGGAGAAGTTGTACGCATCCCGCGTAACACTAGCTGATCAGCTGATGGACGCTGTTGATCACCAGCTTCCATCTGGCGAGCAGAACATCATCACTAGGGTGAAGGCGGCTCTAGCAAAATACAAGAAGACTCAAATTGGAGGTCTACATTGGATTCTCGAAGTTGGGCGGCTGCTAAAAACTTATCGCACCGAGAACTTTGGACAAGATGTTAAAGTGCGGTTCGCCCATTTGTGTAAAAATGTAAACATCCAGGAATCAACTGGCTATTTGTACATTCGTCTGTACAAACTGTCTGTTACCTACCCAGGCTTGAGACAGGTGTCAATGCCAATTAGGGAACTAAACTCTAAGATGAAGTTTCTAGAAGAAATTTTGGTCAGTGATCCTGCGTGGAAAGTTGTGTAATTTTTAAATTCAGTTCATTTAGAATTTTTCTAACGCGTTAGAATTTCAAAGAGAAGATTCAACAACTGGAGACAGCCGATTGGTTAAGTAGAGGAGGGTAGCAATTTTCTCAGTACTGTGTGCAACTCAGTCGGTGGGTTTTAAATTCTAACGCTGTTAGAAATTTCTATGTGAAAAGTTTCCCGCAAGATAAGCTTGGGCACACCAAATTTTCACATAGAAAATTCTAACGCGTTAGAGAATCTAGCTGCTGGCTCAAAGGAACGCTAGGCTGGCTCTGTATGGTTAAATAGAGGGGGGGGGGTAGAAATTTTCTAACGCCGTTAGAATTTTCTTTGTGAAAAGCTTCCCGCATGATAAGCTTGGGCACACCAAATTTTCACATAGAAAATTCTAACGGCGTTAGAGAATCTAGCTGCTGGCTCAAAGGAACGCTAGGCTGGCTCTGTATGTTGTTGAAGAATTCTAACGCAGATCCTACATAGTGTCTGTTTTTTCTACCATTTTTGATACTCTTGTAATAGTTAATAAATATCCTATCAGCTGTGCAACCGTTAATAAATATATAATTCTTACTAATGAATAATAAAATTATTTATTTTTTTTTCAATGGGTAAGGACCCTGGGTTAGGGGATTTAAAGTTTTAGGGATGTGGTAGCACGTTGCGGATTGAATGTGGGGAGAAGAATGCATATTTTTTTCTGATTGTTTCGAAGATGCTATGGATGGATGTCAGTGGATTATGTCTGTGTCAGTGAGCATAACAGGTGTCCTACTGTTATGCTCTGATTCTGTCAGGGATAATGCTCTGATTCTGTCAGGGATAATATGGATGGATTTAATAGGATTATGGAGGATGTTTTGTGAGCGAGTGCGACCCCCCTTTTTTTCTGATTCTGTCGGGGATAATATGGATGGATTTAGGTGGATTATGGAGGACGTTTTCGGAGCGAGTGCGACCCCCCTTTTTTTCTGATTCTGTCAGGGATAATATGGATGGATTTAGGTGGATTATGGAGGAGGTGAAAAATTTTGTCCCAGAAGCCCCCTCATGCCTTCTACTGTGAACGGGTGAAATTAGAACTTCTCTGATTGCAGAGGTCTCACGAGTCTCCTCAGCTGCTCGACCACTCCGCCGATGTCGCTTCTCAGCTCACAAAGTCGGTCTCGAACCCTCGCCTCCGTGTTGTCGAAGTCGCCGCCGATTCCAGCGTTCTTGAAGTAGAGCGGAGCGTCGGGCATGAAGAAGTGCGGCATGCACTCATCGGGCGAGCTGCTCGACCTCATGAATCTCAGCCTCATGTCGAGAGACTCCTTGAGCAAAGCGATCAGATTGTGGGGCTGCCAAGAACACCAACTATATCTGCCAGGCTTCTCCAGCATTGTGAAGAGCAGAGTCTTTGCATGGTAGGTCTTGAGTCCAGGTGTGTCCAGAGTGAGCGGCAAGTGTCTCTTGAAGATGAACTTGATGAGTGTGAACAGCTGGCCCTGGACTGTGCTCAGCCGTCTCATGATGTCTTTCTCTTGGAAGCTGAAGCTCACTCTGAGCTCGTTGGTCGAGCTCGGTCTGGTCGCCCGAACGAGGTGAACATAATTTCAGCTTCCATTGAGCAGGTTGGCTGCCTGCAGAGCGCAGTGAGCGGAGAGTCGCTTTGTGACAAGTGAAGAAGATGGGTATTTCTTAAAACTGGAAATATACCCATGCGCTAATGCGAAATATACACAGCTTTAGTAGTTAAATATATGCTCCTGTGAGGCAGGAGCCTCTGCACCCACTGCGTGTGTCCAGCTTCAGCTTCAGCTGTTCTGGCTTCATCAGGTAGCAGCTCATCACATCTGCTCAAGCATCCTCAGGATTCAAAACCCAATGGCCCGGTCCAATGATTCCAGTTGGCATCAGAGTTTTCTTACCAATTGAAATTTCAGTTTCAATTCCAATATCACTTAAAACTAAAATATTTTCTCTCGACTGCTTTTAACGCTTCAATTAAATTTGCGGCCAGAAGAGGCAGAACATATTTTTTTCAATTAGCTCTTTCCAAATGCTCAAGCATCATCAGGACTCAGTGCCCCGCTGCAAGGCACCAATCAGCAGTCAGGGCGGCTTCGGTTCATTTTGTTTGAAATTTCCAAGTGAGAGCAGCAGCACCTCAGCAGAGCCATCCCGCCTACCGTGGGTCACCCAAGCACCGCTGCACCCACTCTGCTGCAATCGGAGCCTGTGAATTCAAAACCCAATGGCCCGGCTCAGCCAGTCGGCATCAGAGTTTTCTTTTCAATTTCGCCTGCCGCTTGTTTCAGCACCCAAACCGACATTCGCAGTCACAGAAGCTGCTGGAGGCTGGGCGCCACACGGTTGCGAATTTAGAAATTGACCAAAGTTAATGGGGATAATAAGTTGCATGCGGATCTCAGCATTCTGATGATGAACCCAGCCTCACTCACCTGCTCCCACTGCCACCTGTGCGTGGCCCTCCGTGACCTGCAGCCGAGTGGCGCCTCTGCATGCGGCCTTTCTTCTTTTGCAGCCTCCTTTGAGATGGAACTGCTGCCCAGCAACCAGCACAGTCCAGTCAATGTCCGAGTCTGCAGCTGTCCTGCCGTTCACTTGCACCAGACTGTTGGCCCAGCCCTCTGCGTAGCTGCCCGTCATCCGCCTGCCATCCTGTGTGAGGACTCGAGCGACTTCTTCCAGCCAGTCAGCCAGCATCTGCTGACACTTTGCTCTCTGCTCGGTGAATCCCGCATCGCTGAGCAGTCGATGCAGCTCCTCGCTCAGGCGCCTGCGTTGCTGGTAGTCGCCTGAGAGCCTGGAATGATCCCAGATGCGTGTGGGTGATTTGCTCAGAATTGGATGGACAGAACAAGCAGGAGAGCTGAGAGTGCTGCTGCTTCAGCACTCAGACTGGCATCTCAAGCAGGAGAGCTGAGAGTGCAGCTGCTGCAGCACTCAGACTGGCATCTCAAGCAGGAGAGCTGAGAGTGCAGCTGCTGCAGCACTCAGACTGGCATCTCAAGCAGGAGAGCTGAGAGTGCAGCTGCTGCAGCACTCAGACTGGCATCTCAAGCAGGAGAGCTGAGAGTGCAGCTGCTGCAGCACTCAGACTGGCATCTCAAGCAGGAGAGCTGAGAGTGCAGCTGCTGCAGCACTCAGACTGGCATCTCAAGCAGGAGAGCTGAGAGTGCAGCTGCTGCAGCACTCAGACTGGCATCTCAAGCAGGAGAGCTGAGATTGCAGCTGCTGCAGCACTCAGTCCAACCCAATCTGAACCCTCCTGAGATTCGCTGCAATTTCTGTCCCAAGCTGCCAGCCTGTTGGAAGGCGCAATGCGGCAGTGAAAGCCAAACCGGCCAGGCTCACCGATGGAAGCCCGAATCCAAGCGGTGAGCGGCTGCTTGCCGGGCCTCTGGGCTTCTGCAATGCGTGAAGGAAGCCAGGGTTCTCACAGCAGTTGCGTTTTAGAATGTATTGCATCACATATTTCTTGATTGAGTTAAAAATTCATCTTTAACTGCAGCTTCATCAACTTCCAACGCTCTTTCAGGTGGAAGTATCAAAAATCGGAGGGAGGGTACATGTAGGTAAAAGCAGATGACCGAAAGCAGTTGAGAATATTGAAGCGGCTGCTGTCTTCCGTGAGCTGCACCTGAGCAAACCGGTGCTTGGCTGCTGAGAGACGGAGCAGCTGTGTGATGCGAGCTGGCTGCATTCGAGAGAGGGTGTCGGTGAGAGCAGAGTTCCTGCCTTCGATGGCCATTGCTGCAGCGAAGCTGAGGATGGTGCTGGATTGGAAGAGCCAGTCAGGCTTGAGGCCGAGAGAGGAAACGACATTTTCGTCAAGGCGAGAGCAAGCCGCGACTGCGTATTGGAAACGGAGATTCGCTCTCTGATCCGGACTTGATAGACACGAAATGAGGAACTTGACCACTTCCCACTGGCCATTTCTTGCAGCAGATTTAGCAGTTTTGTTGCAGCAGTGATCTCTTTTTATTTGGTCAGCGACTGTCGGCACGAGGAACCTGACGACTTCTAGGTGACCATTTCTGGCAGCAGATTCAGCAGCATTGATGCAGCAGTCATCTCTTTGTTTGTGTAGCGACTGTCCGCACGAGAAACTTGACGGCTTCTAAGTGACCATTTCTTGCAGCAGATTCAGCAGCCTCGATGCTGCACTGATCTCTTTTTGCTTGTTTCGCTCTCTCATACGGTCTTGAGCGGCATGAGATGAGGAACTTGTGGACTTTTAAGGGACTCTTGATTGCAAAATATTTCGCAGCCTCGATCCTGCACTGACCTCTTTTTGTGTGATCAGCGACTGGCTCCTCGAGAAACTTGACGAATTCTAAATGACCCTCACTGGCAGTAATTTCTGCAGTTTCAATACAGCACTGATTTCTTTTTGTTTGGTCAGTGACTGACTCCACGAGAAACTTGACGACTTCCAACTGACCCTTTCTTGCAGCAAGTTGTTTGCAAAATATATATCTCTTTTTCTTTTGCTGAAGGTCCAGATGATGTCTGAGTGCCTGGATATTCCCATTTTTGGCAGCCTCATCAGCACTGATTTGTTGGCGCATTTTACTTGGTGCGCTGTGAAGTGCTTTTCACTGGAAGGTAAATATTTTTTGTGTTCGTTTAGTAATTGAATTGGTTGAAAGAGGAAGTCAGAAATAGGGGAGAGGGGAAGATGGAAAGAGGGGCGGTTTCTTGGTTTGAAACGTTAAAAACACGTTTTGAAGAGAGTAAATACCTTAAATTACTGACTGGTGTCAGAGTGGCAGATGTCAGTCACGGCTGCTGTCAGAGTGGCAGATGTGAGTCACGGCTGCTGTCAGAGTGGCAGATGTGAGTCACGGCTGCTGTCAGAGTGGCAGATGTCAGTCACGGCTGCTGTCAGAGTGGCAGATGTCAGTCACGGCTGCTGTCAGAGTGGCAGATGTCAGTCACGGCTGATTTATTATAGATAACATGCTAGATAAGCAGGAGAAAAAATTCTGGAAATAAAACTTTGCAGTTTTAAATCCAAAATAGAATGTAATAACACAAAAGAGTCGAATCCCTCAAGCACAGGGAATCTCAAGCCTACGACTGGTTCTCAAATGGGTTGCGACAGCTTTAGGAGAATTTTCAAAAATCTTCATGTTAATGCAAACAAAAATGCAGGATTTCTGACTTCTTTGGGTCCATTGAAATTGGAATTGCACCTGCTTTATGGCTCCAATGTTCCAATGTTCACTGGCTGAATTTCATGGCTGGACTTATGCTGAGAATCCCGAGCCCCATCCTTTACTCAGCTTCCGGTTCCCCATCCGCTACTCATCTTCCGGTTCCCCATCCGCTACTCAGCTTCCGGTTCCCCATCCGCTACTCAGCTTCCGGTACCCCATCCGCTACTCATCTTCCGGTTCCCCATCCGCTACTCATCTTCCGGTTCCCCATCCGCTACTCAGCTTCCGGTTACCCATCCGCTACTCAGCTTCCGGTTCCCATCCACAACTCATCTTCCGGTTCCGCAACCGCTACTCAGCTTTCGGTTCCCCATCCGCTACTCAGCTTCCGTTTCCCCATCCGCTACTCAGCTTCCGGTTCCCCATCCAGCCAGCCCCCGCGGCCTCATCGCAGCGCTGAGCCCAGCATCCCAACTGCTTCATCATGGTATTCAGCGGAGCTTCCGGTGGCAGCAGGCAGTCGGCGCTGGCGCCGCGCGATCCGAGCGACGAGGCGTTCCGCAAAATCTTCGTCGGCGGCCTCAGTCCCGACGTGAGCACCGACGGCCTGCGCGAGTACTTTGCCAAGTTCGGCGAAGTCACCGACTGCGTGGCGGTCAGAAACCCGGCCACTCAGCGGTCCAAAGGCTTCGGCTTCGTCACCTTCAAGGACGCCGAGACCGTGAATGCGGTGCAGGCCAAGCGGCCCCACACCATTCAGGATAAGGAGGTGAGCGGAGCTCTGAGTAGCCCAGAAATGCCTCAGCTGCTCCCAGCCTCCCAGATGAAGCCTCAAATGCCTCACTCACAGCTGCTCCCAGCCTCCAGATGAAGCCTCAAATTCCTCACTCACAGCTGCTCCCAGCCTCCCAGATGAAGCCTCAAATGCCTCACTCACAGCTGCTCCCAGCCTCCAGATGAAACCTCAAATCCTTCACTCACAGCTGCTCCCAGCCTCCAGATGAAGCCTCAAATGCCTCACTCACAGCTGCTCCCAGCCTCCAGATGAAACCTCAAATGCTTCACTCACAGCTGCTCCCAGCCTCCAGATGAAGCCTCAAATGCCTCACTCACAGCTGCTCCCAGCCTCCAGATGAAACCTCAAATGCTTCACTCACAGCTGCTCCCAGCCTCCAGATGAAGCCTCAAATGCCTCACTCACAGCTGCTCCCAGCCTCCCAGATGAAGCCTCAAATGCCTCACTCACGGCTGCTCCCAGCCTCCCAGATGGTCACACTTTTGCCCAGCCAAGAGCATGATTTCCTTGACAGGCTGCCTAATTGCCTGCAAAATGCACATATTTAGTGACTCTGAAATTTAAAAAATCAGCAATCAATAATTCAATTACCGTATGCAGTGGTTGGTTTACATCTTGCTAAAGCCTGCTTTCTCGCTTCAGTTCTTCATGAACTCTTGGACGAAGCAGTGGCCTCTCGCAGCTGGTCGGAAGTTACTGCGGACGTCTTGTCCTTAGGCAAAGCTCAACAGTTCTGTATTGGAAGCGAATTTTTCGATACTGTAAAAGGCTTGGAGTCAGCCACGGCGATGCTGTGGTGTATGTATCTTTATGTAAAATAAAGAGAAACAGTCGATTCTATGCCTTTCTCTCTCTCCATTTTATTGTTTTGAACTGCTCTAACAAGTGGTAGATCAGTGCGAGCGCTAAATGCCAGGACCGCTACTGACGCTAGCGCAGTGTCCACTGTCCACTGTCCATATTGTCATGAGCGCTACTGTATTAAGCCTTCAATTCAAACAGACTTGTTTGTACTGTTTGTACTGACCAGAGAACAAATCGAACTGATGATAAAGTACGTATACTGCGTTTATAACAAATATAATAATTTTTGAGACATAAAAGTTTCGAGCAATGTGTCTATACCAACTAGAAACAAGGACTCATTTTGCACCCCTGTATGCCGTGTTCAGTCAGCTCCTTCCGGCAGCAGGGCCACCCGAGCAGTGAAAGGCAGTCCGAGCAGCTGGGCCCTGCTGAATTCAGCCGGAGCCCGAATCTCAATGGACTCCCGTTCCTCATCTCCAGCTGCCGCGGGTCTCTCCAGCAGCCTCAGCTGTTCGGCTGGAAGTCTCTCGGGAAGCAGAGTCGTCGAGGTCCCTAATCTTTGACGCAAGGGAACTCACAGTGTTGAGTCTCAGACTGTGCGCTGTTGAGCACCAGTCTACCAGGACACAGTAAAGAGGTCACTTCTCTATTGTGGCTGAAAAAGGTGCTTTTGCGCTGTCCAGTCACCGAGATTTTTCAGTGGGTGGCTTTTCAGTGTCTGTCTTAATTTCATTTAGTGTCTGTCTCAGTGTCTGTCTCAGTGTCTGTCTCAGTGTCTGTCTCAGTGTCTGTCTCAGTGTCTGTCTCAGTGTCTGTCTCAGTGTCTGTCTCAGTGTCTGTCTCAGTGTCTGTCTCAGTGTCTGTCTCAGTGTCTATCTCAGTGTCTGTCTCAGTGTCTGTCCTAGTGTCTGTCTCTGTCTGTCCTAGTGTCTGTATTAATTTCATTTAGTGTCTGCCTTAGTGTCTGTCCTAGTGTCTGTCTCAGTGTCTGTCTCAGTGTCTGTCTCAGTGTCTGTCTCAGTGTCTGTCCTAGTGTCTGTATTAATTTCATTTAGTGTCTGCCTTAGTGTCTGTCCTAGTGTCTGTATTAATTTCTTTTAGTGTCTGCCTTAGTGTCTGTCTTAGTGTCTGTCTCAGTGTCTGTGTTAGTGTCTGTCTTAGTGTCTGTCTTAGTGTCCGTCTCAGTGTCTGTCTCAGTGTCTGTATTAATTTCATTTAGTGTCTGCCTTAGTGTCTGTCCTAGTGTCTGTCTCAGTGTCTGTCTTAGTGTCTGTATTAGTGTCTGCCTTAGTGTCTGTCCTAGTGTCTGTCTTAGTGTCTGTCCTAGTGTCTGTCTTAGTGTCTGTATTAGTGTCTGCCTTAGTGTCTGTCCTAGTGTCTGTCTTAGTGTCTGTGTAAGTGTCTGTCTTAGTGTCTGTCTTAGTGTCCGTCTCAGTGTCTGTCTCAGTGTCTGTCTTAGTGTCTGTCTCAGTGTCTGTCTCAGTGTCTGTCTCAGCGTCTGTCTCAGTGTCTATCTCAGTGTCTGTCTCAGTGTCTGTCCTAGTGTCTGTCTCTGTCTGTCCTAGTGTCTGTATTAATTTCATTTAGTGTCTGCCTTAGTGTCTGTCCCAGTGTCTGTCTCAGTGTCTGTCTCAGTGTCTGTCTCAGTGTCTGTCCTTGTGTCTGTCTCAGTGTCTGTCCTAGTGTCTGTCTCAGTGTCTGTCCTAGTGTCTGTATTAATTTCATTTAGTGTCTGCCTTAGTGTCTGTCCTAGTGTCTGTCCTAGTGTCTGTAATAATTTCATTTAGTGTCTGCCTTAGTGTCTGTCTTAGTGTCTGTCTCAGTGTCTGTGTTAGTGTCTGTCTTAGTGTCTGTCTTAGTGTCCGTCTCAGTGTCTGTCTCAGTGTCTGTATTAATTTCATTTAGTGTCTGCCTTAGTGTCTGTATTAGTGTCTGTCCTAGTGTCTGTCCTAGTGTCTGTATTAATTTCATTTAGTGTCTGTCTTAGTGTCTGTCCTAGTGCCTGTCTTAGTGTCTGTGTAAGTGTCTGTCTTAGTGTCTGTCTTAGTGTCTGTCTTAGTGTCCGTCTCAGTGTCTGTATTAGTGTCTGTATTAGTGTCTGTATTGATTTCATTTAGTGTCTGCCTTAGTGTCCGTCCTAGTGTCTGTCCTAGTGTCTGTATTAATTTCATTTAGTGTCTGTCTTAGCGTCTGTCCTAGTGTATGTCCTAGTGTCTGTCTGATGAGTCAGTGGCGCCAATACAGATGAGTCAGTGGCGCCAATACAGATGAGTCAGTGGCGCCAATACAGATGAGTCAGTGGCGCCAATACAGATGAGTCAGTGGCGCCAATACAGATGAGTCAGTGGCGCCAATACAGATGAGTCAATATCTCAATGCCAATAACTTCTAAGGTCAAGTGCCCAAGTGTCTCAACAACGCTTTCATATTTTTGCGGTTTTCATTTCCTAGAAAGCTGTAGAGCCAAAATATTTTGAACTGCGAGATGTATCTGTTTGTTTTACCAGAGAACAGAGAAGCTCAGAGAGATGCAGAAGATTACACTGCTCTGCTTCTGTCAGGGAGATTTTATAGAATTAGGGAAAAATGGCTTCCCGTAAAAGCACTGAGCAATCCAGCTTTGAGCTCCTTGCAGTCTGCAGGCAGGCTGTGTGGGAGCAGCATGAGAATGAAAAAATAGATGGTGGGGTTCAAAAATTAAAACTAGAATTCTTCTAATATTTCCAAATTTATTCGCAGTGTCATAAGCAAGAAAACATTCTGAATATTTTAACAAAGCAACTTCAATTAATGCATTTGAGCCCTTGAACAAGCAATAAAAAGGATAAAATCAACTTGCAGACTTACTGAGCTTGTTCTGAGCATAAACACTTAAATAATCCAGGAGCATGTATGCACAGTGTTTGAAACAAAAGTACATTAGGTAAAAATTAAACACCGTTTAAGTCACATTCTGTGGTTAGAATGTCCGAGGCTGAATTTAATGGTCCCGAGGCGAGCAAAGCGAGCCGAGGACCAATGTTGGACAACCACCTTGTGAACCCACTGCAAATTATCGATACAGCACCGGATTTCCGTAATACGCTGGAGGCACACCCCGACGCTCTCGCAATCTGCGCAGAGACACGGCTGGCGCCGCTGGAGCTACCAGCGCGTCCGGCGCAACTGGCGCCCCCGGCCCCACTACCCCATGCCGGGGCCCAACAGCCACTGGTGGCACAACATACGAGTAAAACTCCTCCTCCTCCTCCAGTTCCGACTCTGTAGTCTCCGGCCCTGGGAGCTCCTGTCCGCACCCCGCCAGCTCAGGCGGACGCGTCGGCCGGCGCTGCACTGCCGTCTGCCTATCCGTCACCCTAAACTGCTCAGGCCGCTTGGGCACTTTTCGCAAATTATTATAATGCACTATTTTGCTCTTTCCTTTATTAGCGTGCTTTACACGGTAATTCAAATCGGATATCTTCTCTAATACCCTCGCCGGCCCCTTCCAATTGCAATGGAACTTGGCTGCCTCCACTGCCTGCAGTGCAGGTGAGTATTCTAGGACGGCATTCCCAACTTCTATGGCCGAGCCTCACACCCTTGAGTCGTACAGCACTTTCTGTTTCCTCTGGTACTGCTGCAGGTTGGTCCGCACCTGCGAATGAGCCTCAGCCAGACTATTACCTAATGACTGAACATACGCAGTTCATCAACATACGAGATCATTCACTGGCAGGAATGGACTCAGGCAAGGTTCCGATGTCCACTCCGATGCTCCTTGCCTGGCCTGTTAATGATCTCAAAGTCGAAGTTCTGGAGCGACTCAAGCCACTGTGCACACTGACCCTCTACGTCCTTCAGACTGGCTGACCACTGCAGAGCTTTGTGGTCTGAACGAACAGTGAACTTTCTACCTAACAAATAGTACCTATACTTTTTTACGAAGTGCACGACGGCAAGCAGCTCTAATCTGGTGGTGCAATAATTTTTCTCCGCCGCATGAATCATCCTACACCCGTACGCGATCACCTTCTCACGCCCATCTGCTTGACGCTGTGACAGGACGGCTCCCAGCCCGACGCGCGAACTCGCGTCCGTGTCGAGGATGAACTCCCCGGCACCAGGCGAAAAATCCGGGAATGCCATCACATTCGGTGAACACAAAGCGTCTTTCAGCCTGCAGAACGAGCTCTCCTCTTCACTACCCCACTCAAACTTTACTCCGTCTGCGGTTAACCTATACAGCGGCACTGCAATTTCCGAAAACTGCGGGATAAATGACTGATAGTAGGCGCGGCACACAACAACAACAAAATACGCTGTCAGGATGGCAAAAGTCAGCGTCAAAAGTAGGCTCACGTACCCAGGAATGCTTGCACCTTCTTGGCACTACATGGCCTCGGCCAATTCTGGATCTCCTTGCACTTGCTCGGGTCCGTTGCGATTCCCTCCTGAGAAACGATGTGGCCCAGAAACTTTACCCTTTCTGAGAGGAACACACACTTGGTGGGCTTCAGCGTGACATTGGCATCCCGCAGGCACCGGAAAACGTGTTCCAATCGCTCGAGATGCTGACCCACCGACTTGGCGAACACGACTATATCGTCAAAGTACACCAGGCACTCCTTCCAGTTAACCTCAGACAGGGCCATAGACATTAGCCTGGCGAACGTGGCTGGAGCATTGCGCAAGCCAAAACTCATGCCAAAACTGACCCCTGTTGGGCACCACAAACGCCGTTTTCAACTGGTCCTTCGGCTCGATCGGGCACTGATGATAGCCGGAGGCCAGGTCCATCGTCGAGAAAACACATTTCCCGCCTAACGCATCAAGCGTCTCGTCCATCCGCGGCGGTGGGTAAGGATCTGGCACTGTGACCTCGTTGAGGTGCCGATAGTCCAGACACAATCTCAAGCTACCGTCGGCCTTTTTAACCGGCACGATCGGGCTCGCCCACGGAGAGTAGCAGGGATAGATGCGATCCTGCTGCAACAACTCATCAACCTGCTTATCAATCTCCCCTTTCCAGCGCGGTGGAATCTTACGCGCGGGCTGACTTACTGGCTTGGCATTTCCCGTGTCAATATCATGCGCCATCAGGTTTGACTGCCCCAACTCTGTGCTATCCCTGGCAAAGACATCACGATTCCGAGCCATTAGGAGCTCAAACTCGTGCTTCTCATCGCCAGTCAGGCCGCAACCTCCCCACTCCTTGACTTTGCTGAGGGGGTTCCAGTCGTCTCGGACACTCTCCACCGAGTTCACCTGCCACCCAGCTGGCTGCTGGGCCGCCACTGGAGAGAACCAACCAATTCGGCTTCCCTTCCTTAATGACAGACTGCATCCTGACGTGTTCAACACCCTGACAGCCAAGCGACCGTCCCCGTCAGGCATCTGTACCGAGCTGGCCACCATCTGCTCGTTACTCACTTTCCTCTCAGACTCCACTATGCCTAGGAACTGAACCCCAGAGGGAACCCTTCTCTGAAACCTGACGTGCACCACATTCTTTTGACCTGCATTGAACTGCTCAGGCTGACTCAGCACCAGACGGCAAAGACGCGGCTTATCTGCTGATAAGCGAAACGGATACACACAGGATGCAGTCTGCAAGCAATTTCTAGCAAAGTCAATCGCCATCCGGTGCCTCACAAAAAGTCTGTGCCCAAAATGCATGCCACCGCCAGTTCCTCAACCACAGCGAACTCGTGCGCAAACTTCGTGTCCCCGACTGAAAACCTCATCGTCACCATTCTGTACACAGCAATCGGTTCCCCATTCGCAGCGAAAACGGTAAAATTCGGCAACTTCGGCAATAAGTCAACGTCGGCTTTTCTAGACTTCAGGAAACGGTTGCTTAACAACGACACGGTGGCTCCGCTGTCAAGCAGACATGCAATCGGGGGCCCAAACCTGAACTGTGCATCCACATAGCCCAGTCCCTGCCGACTCAGCGCACTCTGGGACAAGGCCGCGGCCCCAGATGCACCCTGATTCACTGACGCTGGGGCCCGGACGGGTGCCCCGGCCGAGCCCCCAATCCGTTTCCCGAACCCGACTGGTCCCACCGACGATAGCAGCGGTTGCGCATGTGCCCTGACTGGCCACACTCCCGGCAGACCACTGCCTTACGGCACCGAGCCGTAGTATGACCTGTCTGCAGGCACCGGCCACACTGCCACTGCTGCTGACTCTGATCAGGAGCTCGATGCTGCGAGCTCACTTTTGGCTGCTCAGACCTCGCCGTCGCCATCGGCACGGTGGGCGCTGAAGCACTTGCCTTTAACTGAGCTGCTTCCGCTCTCAGAGCCGCTATCTCCGCGGCTGCCCTGGACTCCTGACTGTTGCCAGCCGCTGCGGCCTGACCCCCCACCATGTGCACAGCTCGCTTGCCCTCAGGCTCTAGCAGAGCCAACGATGCCCTGACCTGACGCACCCGCCTAATAGCGTCCTGGAGCGTCTCTGGAGCTTGCAGCAGCACGCTCTCCAGCACCCACGCTGGCACTCGAATCCCCTTTAAGAACCTGTCTTTCACCAACTCTTCCCGCTGGGCCGCTGGCAGCATTGGGTACGATTTTCTCATGAGCTCCTTAAACACGTCTGCGTACTCTTCTATGGGCTCGCCCTCTTTCTGATTCCTACTCTGGAACTCGGTCTTGTAATCTTGAGCAGTCCTATTCTCATCAAACCTAGCTTCTAGCTGCTCAACAAACTCATCATACGGCAAATCGTCGGCCAACTCAAGATTCGCAACGGCCTTAAAGGCGATATTAAAGTCAAGCAGACTGAGCAGCGCCTGCTTGCGCTAATCGTCTACAAAGTGAGCCGCCTCACAATACCCTGTGAACTGCTGCATCCAAAGGGCAAAGTCCTGTGTGGGCACATACTTATTCGGCCTCGGCACCCGCTGTGCCACATTAAGCTCATTAAGTCAAGGCGTCAATGAAATTATCTAAATTGGCCATGGCTACCAAGACAAACACGACAGCTCCAAAACACCGAGACAACCCAGACAAACAACACACAGAGACTCACGACCAAACTGACCACCGAGACAACACGCACAAACCTACTCACAGGCGCTAAGACAGCAGGGGAGAGGACCGGAATCCTGGTCACGGCACCACTTGTCTCGGCCTAATGGCCGCTGGACGGGTCGGGGTTCGGGTCCTCCCGCCTGAGACACCCGGTCCCAGCCCTCTACCCTGGCTACTCCTACAACCGCCTCGCTCGGTTCGGCGAGAGTTCGCCGGCCCGACCACCCTGGGATCGGCGAGTGTTCGCCGGTCCCAGGGCCCTACCAGCTCCCGGCCCCACGCGGCAACCCGGAAGACTGAAGCACGCGCTCACCTCTTGATGTATCAGCTTATTAACGAAGCGTTAGAATTGGCGACGCGTTTATTGGCACGAAGCAGTTATAGGCACAAAGCAGAGAGCAAAGTGACGCCGACGAACGGGATAGAATATAAACCAAAGAGAGAAAGGAGGAAGGAAAGGAAAGTGTGGAGCGCAGCCCGCTGCAGGGCTAGCCTTTAAATAATATTACACAAAAATGGGGGGAGGGGTGGGGCAGAATAGAGAGGGCGAGCCAAACCCTGGGGTCCAGCCGGCTTATCAGCCAGCCAGCCAATACGAGCAGCCCCAGGGTGAGGCGGACAATGAGGGAAGCGGGGGGGGCAGCACCCAGATTGGACAGAAGTTGGGCCGGGGGCTGGGTGCAGAAGGGGCTAGGCCAGGGTTGAGGCTTACGCCTCTCACAAAGAGGCCAGGGCCCGGGCGCGAGACGGGGGACGGGGCGGGGCGGCATGCAAAACTAATAACACGACAAGTACACCCGCACTGGAAGGGCGCAGCCCAACACATACAATCTCCTCAAAATCAGGAGCAATCGAATTTAATACATGATAAACGCCGTTTAATTCACCATAGTCTATGGTTAGAATAATCCTCGGCTGCAATCAATGACCGGTCTGACATTGTTGTGCAATCGTGCCCTTTCTCGCCCTCCTGCCCCGCCCCAACCCTCCAGTCTGCCCCACCCCTCCAATCAATAATCAATGCGTACGCCGATCACACCACCCCGCCCCACCTCCCCTGCTGTACTGTACATTTGTTCTTAAGTTATATTCATGTACGCGTAGGACAAATGAAAAAAAAAGGGCAGACTCCTCCCTTGCGCGCGTTGGTCCGCCTCCGTTGGCTATTGAATTAAACGACTCGTCGATCTACCATAAAAAGTGCACGGTGAACTGCATCGGCTACGGGGTGTAAGTTCGTGTTCGCGAGTTACTGTCCTTTCTTCTGCTTCTCCCTAGGGCGCGGGACGGGAGCTCTGACTGGGGACCTGGGGGTCGCAGCTTCCCGACAGGTTAAAGCTGTAGGCGTTGCTCCGGAGGACGGGGCTTACAACAACATTAATGTGAAGTGACATTTCGATCAATGGTCCTCGGCTAGCTTTGCTCGCCTCGGGACTATTAAATGCAGCCTCGGACATTCTAACCACAGAATGTGAATTAAACGGCGTTTATACCTTTTTGCAATTGAATTCGCCAAAACTGCAATTGAATTCGCGCGGCTGACGCGCTATGTGCCCCCCGCGACTTGGCCATGACGAACAAACAAGGCGGCAATTCAATTCGCACAATCTGCCATAGAATAGCGATTGCGTAAGCTAGTTTACCAATTCAACATGCTGAGAGGACCGTACAAGCCTGTATCAACGACAGATCGGCTGCGGCTAGTGCGAGCGTGCAATGAAGGCAGAAACGCGAGGTGACTGCTGCACTTCCAGAGCTGACACAGCAGAAGTGTTTACGTTGGGTGAAGCACGCGACAACCTACTTCAATCGCTGCTTGGATCATAAAGACATTTTGGCTTAGCATGTACTTCTCATGACTCATCTATGGGTATTGACTCATCATGACTCATCTCATGACTCATTTCGACTCATTGATGTAACCACTCTCTGGTCGCAGGATAGGGCAGGGAAACTTTTTCAAAAGTACCTCCTATCGCCGCGCACCTTCTGCACAGGGCCGTCGAGACTGGGCCAGGTCTTCGACCAGGCCTGCAGACTCCCGCTCTGCTGCACCCCCCCACCCTGCTGCCTTGGCTCCGTTTCCCCTGCCGCCACACTTGCCTTTCCGGAGCTCCCTGTCCCTCTCTGTACCTCCCCTTCTACTCTTTCTCCTCTGCGCTCCACCCCATTCTCTATGTACTTTTCCTGCCTCCTCTCTTTTGCCCCTTCCTGCACTATTTTCCTGCGCTGTACCCCTTTTTTCCTGCGTCTACTTATAGCATTTTGCGTGCTCACCATCCCTTTTCAGACTCCCAAACGGTGACCCCTCCTTCTCCCCGATGACTCATCGATGACTCACCCCCTCTCATGCGCAACCTGTTGTCATGCTATTGTTCTCCTCCCAAATTTCTCATGCGACACCCACCCCACCTCCGCTTCTATTGTTCTCGTTTTTTTATTCTTTTGTTCTTTTTACACCCACCAATTATCACCATTTTCCCTGATTTCCAATTCCTTTGTTCCTGACCCCAGCCCCATTGTTCTCAATGTTTGCTTGCGCAACACTTTCGCGACCTCCCGCTGCGCCAATTATCACCCACCCCACCTCCAGATTGCGCAGTTCTCCCATTTCTCATGTTGCTATGCCGTTCTCATGCTTCTCATCATGACTCATTCTGACGTCATTCTGCCGGCAGCCAATCAGAGAGAGGGAGTCATGGAAACGACCTTGGAGCGGCGGCTGGGAAGGCTATATAAGAAAGCGGTTTTCGGCCTGAGAATCTTAAACCTTCGGGAGTCGCCCCGAACCTTCGGGCTCCTCGTCTTTCTTTAGACTTGTTGTCAGACGTAGCTCTGACCCATTCGTCTATAGGACGAACCTCTGCCGGTCCGCTGTCTGTTACCGCCAAGTTATCTTGAGCTCCCCAAGTGAGCTCGCCTGTCGGCCAGCGGTCTGATACCGCCCATCACCATCAGCATCGTCTGATCTACATCAGCGCCTCGTCGCTCCAGCGCATCGCCGCTTCACGGTCTGCCTGACTGCAGCCTACAGCCGCCCTCGGTAACTCCATCGCTCTCTCTCTCTCTCTCTCTCTCTCTCTCTCTCTCTCTCTCTCTCTCTCTCTCTCTCTCTCTCTCTCTCTGTGCAGCTGCCGGAAAGTTCATATTACTAATTTGTGCTCTAACTGCCTTGCTTATCCGGGGTTTACCTATTTTCCATTGCTTAATTAGAGAGCTGAGCCAATTGTGATATCGTATCATTTGCTGCACTTTTACTCAATAGTGAAGCCGCCTAATCACCTAATTATTCGCCTAAGGGCCTAATTATTAACTACAACTAACCTCATCATTATTAACACTTTCGTCATTATTTCACCCATGGCTTGCTAAGCCTTTCTCCCAGGGTGACAAAGCATAAGGAAGTTTGGGTAAGCTAATGGCCTCTCCCCGTGCAAAGCCCGCCTGTGTGTGTGTGCGGCGGGTCCGTGTGTGCGTGCAGTAGAGGGAATTAGCGAGTCTTGGCACAGAATGGCAACCCCATGCTGACGCGTCCCTTCGCCCTGCGCAATTTAAACTATAGACAGCACATGTTCACCTCACACTACTCTTAGTAATCAAAGCCGTGAGTCAGCCTCGCTCACAACCACAAAGTATCCCTGCTGAGAAATCCTCCAGATTGAGCCCAGAGTTCCCGATCATGCCCCAAGCAGAGTCCCTGTACTCGGCTGCATGTGTCTCCCCTGTTAGCCTCAATCTCCTGGAAACCAATCCAGGCGGGGCTCTAGCCTCGAGAGGTCTGGTAGTAAGATCCAGGTGCGCCAGGTCACATAGAGTGGTGGCAGCCACTTGGTCATGCTATGACCTAGTGACCAACTATTGCACCTTGGCTACAGGCGGAGTCCATGTGGGTGTTGGCCCTCTGGTCACGAAAGCGCTACCAAAGCTATCAATGATGTGGGCGGGACAGTCTGGTGCTGGAGGTCCGTCAGGTCATTGCCCGGTCATCGGCAGCCTACGGTTATTGCCCCCTCTAGTCAAGCGTTCATCCCCCAGCGAAGCGGACAGGCGACAAGGGCGGTTACATCATCATGAGCATGGAAATAAACTGCTGAATTTGCTGCGAATTTGAACTGCAGCTTGTGCGAAATCAACTGCTGCGTCTGCTGACTTGTCTATGGTAGACCATTCCTTTTTGCTCAACTTTGAAGCGGCGAATTCAATTGCAAGAAGCTATATTATTTACATAATATCCTAGTTTTTGTTAAAAAATTACCACAGACAACGCATTCCCGATTCAGAATAGTACGATTTTTTTACGATTAAATAGGCAATCGTATTTTATAAATGTGCAAAATATGTTCAGTAAAACTTCGAGTATTCAAAAGAGAGAAAAACCAGAGAAGCTTACAAAATTACGAGTTCAACTCAAGCCGCTGCATCAAGTCTCTCCAGCTTCCGCCTGACCCAGCCGATCTTCTCCTCGTCCTGCGTCTCCATGGCGACGCGTCTCTCTTCCTCGATCATCTCCATCTGCTGCAGGCTGAGCTCCACGTGCTCGCGGCAGTCGCTGTAGTGAGCCAGAGTGAGCAGCTCCTCCAAGTCCGGGTCTCCAAGCAGCTGTTCAATCCAATGATCGAATGCGATTGCAGGTGCGCGATTGTGGAGCAGCTCAGCTTGGAGACTCCAGCTCAGGCAGCGGAAGTTCACGTGCAGGTGGGGCTGCGAGAGAGACTGCGACAGTCTGGCTGTGAACAGAGTCTGCGTGAACTTGGGAAGGAATGGGAAACGAGGCGGAGAGTCGCATGGGAGGCAGAACCTCCACGCCCAGTCAGAGTCTTCTGGCAGCTTTATCTCACTAAACTGGTATCTACCCTTATCTCGAATATCCAATGGCTTCAACCCCGACTCAACCTGATGTCCCCGCAGCTTCATCGTGAGTCTCTCAGCCTCCTTAAAGTCTCTGAACTTCCAATGCGCCATGGCGGTCATGCACAGGGCGGCGCACTTGCACCACTTCAGCTTACGAAGGAGACTGAGCTGCCTCATCAGGGTGTCTCTGTCGCTCGATTCCGACTGCAGCTCGCTCACACACTGGTGCACCACACTGTACACGTCTGCGAACTTGTAGTACCTAGCTGGATAGTCACGTCCTTTCCTGATCTTCGTGACAGCAGGCGGCGCTGTCAGAGGCAGCAGAGTGAACGGGTGAAAGTAGAACTTCTCTGACTGCAGAGGTCTCACGAGACTCCTCAGCTGCTCGACCACTCCGCCGATGTCGCTTCTCAGCTCACAAAGTCGGTCTCGAACCCTCGCCTTTGTGTTGTCGAAGTCGCCGCCGATTCCAGCATTCTTGAAGTAGAGCGGAGCGTCTGGCATGAAGAAGTGCGGCATGCACTCATCGGGCGAGCTGCTCGAGTCGATGAAGCTCAGCATCATGTCGAGAGACTCCTTTAGCAGAGCGATCAGATTGTGGGGCTGCCAAGCCTCAGTTTCAAGATATTTGCCATGCTTCTCCAGCATTGTGAAGAGCAGAGTCTTTGCATGGTAGGTCTTGAGTCCATGTGTGTCCAGAGTGAGCGGCAAGTGTCTCTTGAAGATGAACTTGATGAGTGTGAACAGCTGGCCCTGGACTGTGCTCAGCTGTCTCATGATGTGTTTCTCTTGGAAGCTAAAGCTCACTCTGAGCTCGTTGGTCGAGCTCGGTCTGGTCGCCCGAACGAGGTGAACTGGAATATATGTGTCTTCAATCAGTTTTCTAATTCTGTCCTCACAGAAACTGCTGCAGCACTCGATCGCATGGCACGTGTCCTGTGCAGGCCGCACACCGCACGCAGTGGCTCTCACTGCAGGTTGGTTGCCTGCAGGGCGCAGTGAGCGGAGAGTCGCTTTGTGGCGAGTGAAAAAGGATGGGTTGGTTTGAATCCAATGAAATATTATTTAAAACAACAATATTTTCTCTCGGCTGCTAGATAATTCTGATGATTCGACAGTAAAATTAAATTTACTCTTCTTTCAAACCTAAAAGGCTAAAAGGTAGAAGTTTCCACCTAATTTTCATATTTTTAAGGCATGCAATTATGAAAAATATTGAATTGGACTTAAAGACTTGATAAGAAAACTTAAGACAAGCGCTTAGTTTCAAAGCTCTGTCATTCATTCGACCATAATAAAGATCGCTTAACACCTGTTTAGATAAGTAACTATTCGTACTTTTGTTACCCCCAATGAAAAGAGAAAATACAAATGAGGTGACAAAATCAAACAGTGGAACGAAAGAACAATAAGAGCAAACAGCTACGGCAGATGCAATAACAGAACTGTCCGCACCAGTCTCGGTCTCTCACTCAGTGCTCACACCAAAGAAGTCCTGGGCGCGACCTGGTGGGTCACCGGCTGCTGGCGGAGCTGCTCAGAGTTGGGTTGCTGGGTTTCAAACCGCCTGCACAGCCGGTTCACGTGCACCCAGCGAATCGGCCGGCTGCCGAAGGCGCGGCGGATGCACACAGAGTGGCCGCGCTGCTCAAGCACTGTCCAGCCCGGCTCCAAATAGGGCGCCAGCTTCGAGCGCCGCATCTCAATGCTCAGCAGCACCTCGGCGCCTTGGAGAAACTGCAACAGATCTGACGCCTTCTTGTCGTGAGCCGCCTTCTGCTGCTGCCCGGCGGCTACCAGATTCTCCTTGACGAACTCGCGAATCCGGGCCAGCCGCCACCCCAGTAGTGCCAAGTAGGTGCTGGTGCTGCTCTTCACCTTCGGCGGGAGCGCCGGGTCGTAGCCGGTCATCACCGTCAGCGGTGCCACCTTGGTTGAGCTGTGGACCCTGGAGTTGTAGGACAGGACCACCAGCGGCAGCTGCTCCTCCCAGCTGGAATCGGTATCGGCGAGCAGCCTCAACAGCTGCAGCAGCGACTTGTTGCCGAGCTGCACCAGTCCATTTCCCTGTGGATGGTACGGCGTGGTGCGCGTCTTCCTGATGCCCAGTGCTCGCAGCGTCTCCTGGAACAGCTCGCTATCCAAGTTCGCGCCCTGGTCCGAGTGGATGATAGATGGGACTTCAAGCAGGGAGAAGACCTTCACTGCAGCGTCCGCGATGGTCTTGGCGGTCTGATCTGACATCGGCCCGGCGGTCAGGAACTTGGAGAACTGGTCCTGGTAGCTGTTGCCATTGCAAGCAAGATTTTCATTTTTAGTAAATTGGAAGTCGTGTCATCAGTTGTGAGGGAGCGCACCTGTTTGCCACTTACGATTTATTTGCCTCGTATTTATACACTAGCTGAGTATACACATGCTATTGTACATATGTACATTGTACATATACGTATGTTAGCCTTTAAATCTTTAGCTGGTATTCAATAGATTTTTGGCTGCTTGATGAGACGCAACAAAATTTTGGCGCCCTCTGAAGAGCCGAATAAATACCTCTGCACCCACCGAGTTTGCCCTCAGCTGCTCTGGCTTAATCAGGTTGTAGCTGAGCACAGCTGCTCAAGCATCATCAGGACTCAGTGCCCCGCAGCAAGGCACCAATCAGGCAGTCAGGGCGGCTTCGGTTTATTTTGTTTGAAATTTCCAATTGAGAGCAGCAGCACCTCAGCAGAGCTATGGTGTGGGTCACCCAAATACCGCTGCACCCACTCTGCTGCAATCGGAGCCTGTGAATTCAAAACCCAATAGCCCGGCTCAGCCAGTCGGCATCAGAGTTTTCCTTTCAATTTCGCCTGCCGCTGGTTTCATTCGTTCACTCAGTCAGTTGGCAGGGCGCGTTGCACTTTGAGGCTGGCTAGGGGGTTTGGCGGGCGTGGCAGGGTCTGGCTGCCGGTCGTGCTTTGCGCGTGCCCCTCTCCAGCCGTGCCCCTGCCCCGTGCTCAGTGCTGGTTGGCTGCGGCCGGGCCAGCTTTGTCGCGGGTGCAGCCCCTCCCTTCCTAGGCGGGGTTTTGATTGGCTGGCCGGCGCGGCCAGTCTTTATTTTGTTGTGTCATGAATGTGTTATGACAGTGTGCTCTTTGCTAAGTTGCTGCACCGGGCCAGTGGGCCGTCCTCTCCCCCCCTCCTTAGATATTTTCTGACTCACCCACCTGCACTTCTGCGCGTGCGTACCCTCCCCCCCTCTCTGCCTAGGCCTTGTCTGTTGTTCAACCCCCATTCTCTGCGTGCGACCCCCCCATTCTTTGCGTGCGACCCCGCCCCATTCTTTTGTTAGCTTTGCTGCCCCGCCCCTGTTTGTGATTGGCTGCCAGTCCCAGTCTGCCGTGCTGCGCCCCGGCGATTGGCTGGTACAGCTCATGTGTTGCCTTGGCTGATGTCTAAGCCCCCTTTTCTGCCTTTATCCTGCGCCCTCAACCCCAGTTTGCTGCCTATTTATTCGGACCCCCTTGGGACCCCATTCTTGTCGTCTTCGTGGCTCCTCGGCGATTGTGCAAGCGTTGGTTGCTGAATTGCTATTCCTCGCAGAATTGCTAGACAAATATATAAGTAAAGAATATCGAGATCACTACTGCTCTGACGGCGCTGTTTCTTGTACAACTGAAATCGCGGCTGGTAAGCCTTCCAATTTGTACGTCATTTGGGTCTGCATCTGTACTAGGCACCTTAGAGGGATTAAGTGCGTCGTACGCCGGTCCCACCCCAAGCAGCTCTGCGTCGTACGCGAGTCTGTAGGCTGTCGAGCGTCGTACGCTCGAGCAGCCTAGTCCCGACGGACACCGCGTCGTACGCGTGTCAGTGGAGGACCGCAGCCGGGGTCAGTACACGAACCCTGGTCTGGAAAAGGGGCACGAAAGGACCGAGCCCTTGAGCCCCAACATCACAGTTGGGGTTGTTTGTTTGTTTTTGTGGGCTTAGCCGGTGAGGCCATCGGCCCCAGGGTTTGGTTGTTATTTATAGTGCGGCTCTGGGTCTTGCCCACGCCCTTCGTGCTGTTTGCGCTTTTGTGTTTTGGTGTGCTCCGAGAGTGCAAGCGCGAGAATTGACGTAATAAACAGCAACACTAGCTACTACGATAAACGAAACATAAGAGCCTTAGTGAGAAGAGTCTTTGAGAATTGAGAAGTCAGAAACCAGTCAAGAAGTCAAGTCAAGAAGTCAAGACCAACGAGCAAATCAATAAACGTACGAACGGCGATTTGGCCACTGGTAAGCCGCCTGCTGCTTGAGTTCATTCTTTTCTGGGGAGCTTGTTAGGTAGAGTTCTTGCCAGAGCGTCATAACGCCGGAGATCATATAGCTTCTTGTAGTACTGTACCGGCTACTCTATACAGTTTGTACAACCTACAGTATCGAGACTAGAAGCACTCGAGAGTGTCACCACACCTCGAGCCGCAGCGTGAACTCTGAGTGTCAGAACACCAAATGGATCGAATTACTTTCGAAGAGCGTCATCACGTCTGCTCGTATCCAAAAAAGTACAGACAGAGCGTCACAATATACATCACAATATATAATATCACGTATATTACATATTGTACTCGGGACTGGACACCCAAACCGACCCAGGTTAAGACAAAGTCACAGAAGCTGCTGGAAGCTGGGCACCACTCGGTTGCGAATTTATATTTGAGCAAAGTTAATGGGCTTCCAGTTGCATGCGGATCTCAGCATTCTGATGATGAACCCAGCCTCACTCACCTGCTCCCACTGCCACCTGTGCGTGGCCCTCCGTGACCTGCAGCCAAGTGGCGTTTCGGCAGGATCCAGATCTTCCTTTGCAGCCACCTTCCAGATGAAACTCCTGCCCAGCAACCAGCACAGTCCAGTCAATGTCCGAGTCTGCAGCTGTCCTGCCGTTCACTTGCACCAGACTGTTGGCCCAGCCCTCTGCGTAGCTGCCCGTCATCTGCCTGCGATCGCCTTCCTGTGTGAGGACTCGAACGACTTGTTGCAGCCAGTCAGCCAGTCTCTGCTGACACTCTGCTCTCTGCTCGGTGAATCCCGCATCGCTGAGCAGTCGATGCAGCTCCTCGCTCAGGCGCCTGTCTTGCTGGGAGTCGTCTGAGAGCCTGGAATGATCCGAGATGCGTGTGGGTGAATTGCTCAGAGTTGGATGGTCAGAACAAGCAGGAGAGCTGAGAGTGCAGCTGCTGCAGCACTCAGTCCAACCCAATCTTAACCCTGCTGAGTTTCGCTGCAATTTCTGCCCCAAGCTGCCAGCCTGTTAGAAGGCGCAATGCGGCAGTGAAAGCCGAACCGGTCAGACTCACCGATGGAGGCGCGAATCCAAGCCGTGAGCGGCTTCCTGCCGGGCCTCTGGGGTTCTGCAATGCGGGAAGGAAAGCCAGGGTTCTCACAGCAGTGAGGATTTACAATGTTTTTTGTGCCACACATTTTTGATTGAGTTAAAAATTCATCTTCATCTGCAGCTTCATCAATTTTCAACGCTCTTTAAGGTAGAAGTATCAATGAGCAAGAGAGAGAGTCGAGCCAAGAGCGAGTGAATTCCACAGATTGAAGGAGAAGCTCGCTTGCTGGACCGGAGATTTGAGACTTTAGTTTTAGTATATTGGATGCTTGATGATTTAAAAATATCAAACCGGCTGCGGTCTGCCGTGGACTGCACCTGAGCAAACTGATGCCCATCTTTTTCTCCTCTTCTTTACTGTGCTCGCCATTTTGCCACGTAGCACTTGCTAAGCCAAGAATTATTGCACTTTGATGTAATCGCCCTTGATGACCGTCCGCTTCGCACGGAGGAGCAATGACCGTAGGCTGCCTATGACCGGGCAATGACCTGAAGGACCTTTGCCCTGAATGACCTGAAGGACCTCGAAACCAGAGGGCCGAGGACCCACATGGGCCCCACCTGCAGCCAAGGTGCAATAATTGGCGTGACCGAGTGGCTGCCACCACTCTATATGACCGGGCTCACCTGGATCTATGACCAGACCTTATCAGGCTAGAGCCCTGTCTGGATTGGTTACCAGAGGATTTAAGCTAACAGGGGAGGCGCATGCAACCGAGTACAGGGACTTTGCTTTGGGCACAATCGGGAACTCTGGGATCAATCTGGAGGATTTCTCAGCAGGGGATCCTTTGTGGCTGTGAATGAGGCGGACTTCCGGCTTCAATTACTAAGAGTAGTGTTAGCTTAATATGTGCTAGCTAAAGTTCAGATTGCTCAGGGCGAAGGGATGGGGTTGCAACCTCCCTGCTGCCATTCTGTGCCACAAATCGCTAATTCCCTCTACTGACACACACGGACCCGCAGCACGCACACACAGGCGGGCGTTTCACAGGGAGAGGCCATTGGCTTACCCAAACTTCCTTATGTTTTTTCACCCAGGGAGAAAGGCTCAGCAACTCATGAGTGAAATGGTGGTGAAAGAGTGTGAGATGCCGGGCGTGTTTTGATGTACTGCACTGCACCTGACTCACCTGAGTCCAATAATGAGCAACTCTAACTAGCCAGCCGGCCTAACTAACCAAACCGGCCAACTCCGGTGTACGCTGCTCTGCGTACTTTCTCTCTCTCTCCCCCTTGACATGATAATATTCAGTAGTGATCGATTCTGAGTTTTAAGCCCACTTACTTGTTTGTCTTTTAAGCCTATATATTGGTCTCGCCACCTTCCACCTCGTATCTCACATACTTTGCAATAATTCGCTCATCTCAAATACACAACTTCGTACTTGACACAAACCAAGCCCACGGGCGGCCTTGTCATCGTTTACTGGGCGCGACTTGACAATGGCGTCGCAAGCAAACAACTCCGAACTAAACTTGGATGACCCAGACACAGCCGAAGCCTGGCTGCTCAGCTTTGCGGCTGCCGCACGAACCAAGAAACTGACGGACACAGAAGAAGATCGGCAGATCACCGATCTATTCCTCGCCAGGGCAGGTCTCAAGGCACTGAGAACGCTGTCCCTCATGGCTGCCCCGGCCAGCCTGGAGAAAAAAACATTTGCACAAATTCGAGACATCATCAAGGAGACAATCCGGCCCAAGAAGCGCCTCGATATTGCCGAACGAGCAAAATTCCTCGCCCTCAGGCAGGACCCAAGCGAAAGTGTCGCCTCCTACTACCGCCGACTCCGTGCAGCAGCGGCTACGTGTAGCTTTGAGAAGCTCGGGACGAAACAGTCAAGCGAGGACGAGCTCATCACCATGCGGCTCGTGGACGGACTCGCCTCTGTGGACCACAAGCATAGACTGTTGGAGAGAATGCAAGCTACCGACATGCTGCTGAACGAGGTGCTGCAAACACTTGAGCAACTTGAGCAAATCCGCTGCTACAACACCAGCACCGGGGCCGCTGCCAACACCGAGGCCAGCATCGCCTATGCAGGGCGGCGCGGCACGCCCCCACAGCCAGCGCCGGACACCAGACCACCGAGGAACATCAGCAAGACGAAGTGCCAATATTGCGGCGGTTTGCACCAGCAAGGCGCATGCCCTGCGTTCGGCAAGCGGTGCACCGCCTGCAACAAGAAAAACCACTTTGCAGCCGTATGCAGGTCCCGCACCGTGCATCTAGAGACCTGGGAGGAGAACGAAGGCGCCGAGATGGAGCGAGACACCGCCAACGTCTTCGTCATCAGACCGGAGCGCAGAGAGCGGAACGGCATCTTCCGGCAGGTCAAAATCAACGGCAAGGAGCTGCAAATGCAGGTAGATACGGGCGCTGATGTGAGTCTCATTCCACGGGGCCACTGGGAGACACTTGGATGCCCAGCACTGAGGAAATCCAGACGAATTCTGAGACAGTTCGACGGATCGATCATAAGAACCCTGGGAGAGTTCACTGCCACGTGGGATGACCAAGAAAAGTTCCGCACAGTCGACTTGGTGGTCACAGCAGCGCGCAAGTCACATGGACTGCTGGGTCTTGACAATCTGGATTGGAACCCCGAAGGCCAGGCAGCCAGTGCTCAGGATTCCGTAGTTCAACATCTCGATTGTCTGAAGGGTTTCCAGGCCAGGATCAAGCTGATTGAGGGTGCCAAGCCTTTCTACTGCGCAGCCAGAGCAGTGCCGCTGCACCTGCGTGACCGCGTCAATCAGGAGCTAAAGCGTCTCGTGACTGAGGGCATCATCGAGCCGGTGACGGAAGGCGGCAGCGAATGGGCGTCCCCGATCGTCTGCGTCCTAAAACCTAATGGCAATGTCAGAATTTGCGCCGACTACAAAGCGGGGGTCAACCATCAGGTGTGCGGGGACACCTACCCCATGCCAACCGTCGAAACGATCTTCTCGGACGTGGCCGAAATGACTGACTTTGCCACTCTCGACCTATCTGACGCCTACTTACAGATCGAGCTCGAGGAGAAGAGCAGGGAGGTCACCACGATTGCAACTCCTTTAGGGCTGTTCCGCTACACCCGACTAGTGCCTGGCCTTAAGTCAGCATCCGCCATCTTTCAAAAAGCAATGGAGACCACCCTCGAGGACGTAAGCGGCAAGGTCATTTATCAAGACGACATCCTTATCGGAGGTCAATCTGCCGAGGGTCTCAAGGCCAAAGTTGATGAGGTAATCAAGACCCTACAGGCGGCCGGCATGAATATAAATCTCGCCAAATCCAACCTGGGGGCCAAGTCAGTCAAGTTCCTGGGCTACAGAATCAGCGCAGACGGAATCTCGCCAGACCCCGGCCTGGTCAGCAAAATCATGGAGATCTCCGCGCCACGCGACCGTCGCCAGTTAGAGTCGTTCCTTGGTCTCTGCAATTTCTTCGGAAGGTTTGTCAACAACTATGCGCACGTTGTCGAGCCTTTGAACCAGCTGCGCAAGAAGGGAGCGGAGTTTGTGTGGGGAGCTGCGCAAGAAGCGGCCTTCCACCAGCTGAAGAAGCTGCTGAGCTCCGGCCCGATCATCCAGCCTTATGACCGAGCCAAAGAGACAACGCTGACGACAGATGCCAGTGAAAAGGCGGTGGCCGCCGTGCTCACGCAGGAAGGGCACCCCGTCATCTACTTCAGCCGGCGATTGACACAGGCGGAGGCGCGCTACTCCAACATCGAGCGGGAGGCTCTGGCGATTGTTTGGGCGATGGAGAGGGCTCGACAATTCCTTCTAGGCAAGCGTTTCACACTGCGAACGGACCACCGCCCTCTAGAGTTCCTGTTTGGAACAAGACAACAACTCCCCAAGGTCGCCAACGCTCGACTGCTGCGCTGGGCCATCCGCCTCATGGGGTTCGACTTCGCAATTGAGTACGTCCGAGGAGCCCAAATTCCGCACGCCGATGCGCTCTCCCGGCTCGACTTTGCCGACGTTCCGGACGACCAGTCTGAAGCTGCGACTCACCACCAGCACCTGGTGCATTGGGCTGGTGAAAGCGTCATTGGTTGGAATGAGCTAGCAGAGGAGACAAAACGTGACAGGCTGCTAGCAGATGTCATGCGCAGGATAGCCGGAAATCGCTGGTCGGGCTGCTCCCCTGCAGAGCGGCCCTTCAAGGCAATTCGTCACGCGCTTACAATAGACGACTCGGTAGTGTGCTACGGAGACCGGCCAGTCATTCCCTCGTCTTTGCGAAGCCGCGTCCTGGAGTTGGTACACAGCGGGGCGCACCCCGGTGCCTCGAGCACACGAGCGCTGGTCCGCAACTCCGTCTGGTGGCCAGGCTACTGCGGCGACGTGGAAGGATTCGTCCGTGCCTGCCACACCTGCGCCAAGCAACGCCAAAGCGGCCACAGCAGCGTCCATCAATGGCCGGCCGACTCTGAACCCTGGGGACGCGTCCACATGGACCACGCTCACGTCCCAAAGGTCGGGCTCCTGCTGGTCCTGGTCGACGCCATGTCCGCCTGGCCGGAGGCCATCCGAGTGCCGGACAAGAGCGCCGCGACCGTCAGGAAGGTCCTCCAGGAGGTCTTCGCCCGCAATGGAGTTCCACGAACCCTGGTGAGTGACAATGCTGCTGAATTTCATGATGAAGGGTTGGTGAGTTGGCTGAGCAGAATTGGCTGCCGCGCTGTGAAAACTCCGCCATACCACCCCCAGTCGAACGGCCTGGCTGAGCGCATGGTGCAGACGATCAAGGTGGCCTCGGCGGGCTGGGACCAGCAGGAGTCGTACGACGCGTTCCTCGCGCGGATTCTGCTAAACTACCGATGCGTGCCGCATGCCGGAAGAGAGTTCAGTCCAGCGCAGCTGATGGGCAGGCAGCTGCGGAACCCCATCACCATGAGAACAGCAATCCGGTCCGAGGTGTGGTACGCCCCAAGGAGAGGCGCGATCCCGGAGAAGGCAGAATTCCTAGCGCAGAAGGGATCCAACACGGCGCTGATCATGCGACAAGGCAACAGAGTCACACTCGCCCACCTTGACCAACTTCGGCGACACGAGCCTGACAACACTGAAGGCGACGCGACTGCGACAACCGACCTGAACGGCGACCTCCGCTCCGAGGGGGCGGCGAAGCCCGCCGACCTGCCAACAGTGACGCCCGGCAGCGACGGACCTCCGGTCTCGGCCACGTCAGAGCAGGTGGAGAACCAGCCGGCGGCGAGCTCAGTCCCGAGTATTCCCGAGTCCGGTGGCCACAACAGCTTAGCGGAGAGCAGAGCCGGAACTGACAGGGCGACTACGGCTCAGAGACCGAGCTACAACCTCCGAGCGAATCGAGGCGTGCCCCCATTGCGATTCGAAGGGGGGAGATGAGGTGTCGGGCGTGTTTTGATGTACTGCACTGCACCTGACTCACCTGAGTCCAATAATGAGTAACTCTAACTAGCCAGCCGGCCTAACTAACCAAACCGGCCAACTCCGGTGTACGCTGCTCTGCGTACTTTCTCTCTCTCTCCCCCTTGACATGATAATATTCAGTAGTGATCGATTCTGAGTTTTAAGCCCACTTACTAGGGCGCGACTTGACAGACTTGGGCGCGACTTGTACTAGGGCGCGACTTGGGCGCGACTTGACAGAGTGCCTAATAAGGAGTTTAGTAATTGTTAATAATTAGGCCCTTAGGCGAAATAAGCAGGCGATTCGGCGGCTTCACTATTGAGTAAAATGCAGCAAAGTACGGTACACAATTGGCTCAGTTCTCTAATCAAGCAATGGAAATTAAGCAAACCCCGGATAAGCAAAGGCAATTAGAGTACAAATCAGTACACGAACTCACCGGCAGCTGCACAGAGAGAGAGAGAGAGAGAGAGAGAGAGAGAGAGAGAGAGAGAGAGAGAGAGAGAGAGAGAGAGAGAGAGAGAGAGAGAGAGAGAGAGAGAGAGAGAGAGAGAGAGAGAGAGAGAGCGATGGAGTGAGCGGTTGACTGCAGACAGGCAGGTAGTGAAGTGGCGATGCGCTGAAGCGACGAGACGCTGATGAAGCTCAGGTGATGCTGAGCATGCTGGACCGCGGGCCGGCATAGGTTCGTCTTATAGACGAAACGAGTCCAAAGGTAGGACCGAAGGTACAAGCCCTAGGCGTTAGCCGTAGCAAAGGCCAAAGGCAACCATCCGAAGGAAGGAAAGAAAGACTTCTAGAGGTTCTCACGCCGTAGATCACTTCTTTAAACAGTCCTCACGGCGGCCGCTCGAAGCTCGTTTCCAAGACTCCCTCTCTCTGATTAGCTGCCGGGAAAATGGCGTCAATTAGTCATGATGAGAAGTATGAGAACGGCATAGCAACATGAGAAATGGGAGAATTGCGCAATTTGGAGGAGGGGTGGGGGAAAATGAGCACAGCGGGGAGCCGAAGAAGTGTTGCGTAAGCAAATAAGAACAAAAGGATCCAGAACGAGAACAAAGGAAATGGAAAACGGGGATAATTGGGGAGAACCGAGAACAATAGCAGAGCAAAAATCGAGAGAGGGGTGCCAATTGGGTGCGAAAACGAGAACAAAAGAACGAGAAACTCTGAAAAATGTGATAATTATGTGCACAAAGGAGAACAAAAAATAGTAAAAGAGAACAATAGAGGCGGAGGAGGGGTGGGTGTCGCATGAGAAATCTTGATAAGAGAACAATAGCATGAGAAAAGGTTGCGCAAGAGGAGGGTGATGATCGAGTCATCGGGGTGAGGGAGGGGTCAGGAGCCTTGCGTCACCATTTGGGATTCTAAAAGGAGATGGGGTGACGAGGAGCACAAACAATACTCTAAGTAGGCACGGGATGAAGAAGGGACAGCGCAAGAAAACCGTGCTATAACGTTGACAAAAAGATGGGAAACATGAGAAGCACATGATGCATGGGGTGTGGCGCATGAGAAAAGGGGGGCAGGCGAGATGCACAAAAAGGGGGCCCCGGAAGGGCAAGTGTGACTGATTGGAAGACGGAACAGGGACAGCAAGGGAACGCTACAGAGCGGGAGTCATTGCGCCTGGTCAGGGACCCGGTCCAGTCTCGACAGCTCTGCCCAGTGGGTCAAAGGGGATCGGGGACATTTCGAAAAATCTCCTGACATGACCCCGCGATCAAAACGTGGTTACATCAACTTGATGAACCAAGGATTACTGCACTTGATGAACCAAAGATTATTGCACTTTATGAACCAAGGATTATTGCACTTGATGAACCAAGGATTCTTGCACTTGATGAACCAAGGATTCTTGCACTTGATGAACCAAGGATTCTTGCACTTGATGAACCAAGGATTATTGCACTTGATGAACCAAGGATTACTGCACTTGATAAACAAAGGATTACTGTACACTTGATAAACCAAGGATTATAACACTTGGCAAACCAAGGATTACTGCACTTGATAAACCAAGGATTATTGCTCATAATAAGCCAAGGATTATTGCACTTAGCAAACCAAGGATTACTGCACTTGATAAACTAATGATTTTTGCTTGATAAACCAAGGGTTACTGCACTTGATAAGCCAAGGTTTAATGCACTTAATAAACCAAGGATTATTGCACTTAATGAACCAAGGATTACTGCACTTGATAAACTAATGATTATTGTACTTGATAAACCAAGGATTACTGCACTTGATGAACTAAGGATTATTGCTAAGGATCTTGCCATCTTGGGGTATGCTATCTGGGGGATACTTGGGATTGTATTTTGGGGTTCTTGCTATTGTTTGGGGGGTGCTTGCTGTTGTAATTGGGCGTATGCTTTGTATCTTGGGGGGGGGGGTAGGATGCTTGCTGTCTGGGTTGCTCTCTATCTTGGGGTACTTGCTATCTGGGAAGGGGTGCATGCTACCGGAGGATGCTTGCTATTTAGGGGGATGCTTGCGGTCTGAGTTATAGATTCTATTAGGACAAATGCGTGTTGTCTTTGTGAAGGCTTTTTTGTTGTATTTTTTTCGTATTTTTGTTACTTTCACAAAATAGAGATTCTTAGCAAACATCTTTGTCCGTGACAATTTTACTCGAACAAGGTGATTTATAAAACAGAAGAAGGAATTGGTTCTTTGATTGCTTATTGTGCGCCCCGTAAGGGGGCACTAGATTTATAGTGCTTAGCTTAAAAAATAATATCATAAAAAGATGTTCGCGAAATTCCCGCCTCACTCAATGTTCGAGTTGTACTTTAGTTTTCACGTTGTTTCACTGTCACTTTCTCTCTCTCTCCCTCCCGTGACTGGTCATTCTTGCGCGCTATCGTTTTACCCCTAACAGTTTGTACATTTGCGCTTGCCAGTGAGCATGGTTCTGTTCAATCGTAGTCTTCTTCGCTTGCAAACATGACCTGGCTCAGTTTTGCCTAGACCAACACTCACCCCGCTCCAATGGGATCCAGCAGCCGCAGCACCTGCCGCCGCTCGAATCGCTCTGCCACCTGCGCACACGTCAGACCCTGACCGTCTCGATGACTCGCATCCGCTCCTCTGTCCATCAGAGCCTTGGCTGCTCGCACGTGACCGGCTTCGCACGCTCGTGACAGAGCAGTCCGACCCTGACTGTCTTCAGCACGCACTGACGCACCGAGATCGATGAGTTTCTCAATGAGCTCGTGATGACCTGCATCAGCTGCCAGCATGAGAGCAGTGGCTCCAGTGCTGTCTGGCAGATCGACATGCTGTGTGCTGACTCGCTCATCATTGATCAGTGTGACAGCAAGAGCGACGTGTCTTTGAGAGATGGAGAGACGGAGCAGCTGTGTGATGTGAGCTGGCTGCATTCGAGAGAATGTTTTTTTGAGAACAGAGTTCCTGCCTTCGATGGCCATTGCTGCGGTGAAGTTGAGGATGGTGCTGGATTGGAAGAGCCAGTCGGGCTCGAGGCCGAGGGAGGCAACGACATCTTCGTGAAGACGAGAGCAAGCCATGACTGCGCAATGGATACGCAGATTCGCTCTCTGATCCGGACTTGAGAGGCACGAGATGAGAAAATCAACCGCTTCTCCTTGATTCTTTTCTGTAGCATATTTGGCAGCCTGGATGCAGTACTGATTTCTTTTTCTTTGGTCAGCGACTGTCAGCACAAGAAACTTGACGACTTCCCAATGATAATTGTCAGCAGCAGATTCAGCAGCCTCGATGCAGCACTGATCTCTTCTAGTTTGGTCAGCGACTGTCGCCACGAGAAACTTGACGACTTCCCACTGACCACTGATTACAGCTATTCTCGCAGCCTTGATGCAGCACTGATCTCTTTTTGTTTGGTCAGCGACTGTCGGCACGAGAAACTTGACGACTTTCCACTGATAATTGTCAGCAGCAGATTTGACAGCCTTGATGCAGCACTGATCTCTTTTTGTTTGGTCAACGACTGTCGGCACGAGAAACTTGACGACTTTCCACTGATAATTGTCAGCAGCAGATTTGACAGCCTTGATGCAGCACTGATCTCTTTTTGTTTGGTCAACGACTGTCGGCACGAGAAACTTGACGACTTCCCACTGATCATTGTATGCAGCAGATTCTGCAGCCTTGATGCAGCACTGATCTCTTCTTGTTTGATCAGCGACTGTCGGCACAAAAAACTTGACCACTTCTAAGTGACCATTTCTTGCAGCAGATTTGGCAGCCTTGATGCAGCACTGATCTCTTTTTGTTTGGTCTGCGACTGTCAGCACAAGAAACTTGACGACTTCTAAGTGACCTTTTCTTGCAGCAGATTTAGCAGCCTTGATGCAGCACTGATCTTTTTTTGTTTGGTCAGCGACTGTCGGCACGAGAAACTTGACGACTTCTAAGTGACCATTTATTGCAGCAGATGTGGCAGCCTCGATGCAGCAATCATATCTTTTTGTTTGGACAGCGACTTCAGGCACGAGAAACTTGACGACTTCTAACTGACCATTTCTTGCAGCAGATGTGGCAGCTCTGATGCAGCACTGATCTCTTTTTGTCTGGTCAGCGACTGTCGGCACGAGAAACTTGACGACTTCTATCTTACCTTTGTGTGCAGCACATTTAGCTGCCTCGATGCAGCAATCATATCTTTTTTTTTGGTCCGCGACTTTAGACACGAGAAACTTGACGACGTCCCACTGATAATTGTCAGCAGCAGATGTGGCAGCCTGGATGTAGCACTGATCTCTTATTGTTTGCTCAGCGACTTTAGGCACGAGAAACTTGACGACTTCCCACTGATCATTGTCAGCAGCAGATTCAGCAGCCTCGATGCAGCACTGATCTCTTTTTATTTGGTCAGCGACTTCAGGCACGAGAAACTTGACGACTTCCCACTGACCACTGATTACAGCTATTTTTGCAGCCTTGATGCAGCACTGATCTCTTATTGTTTGCTCAGCGACTTTAGGCACGAGAAACTTGACGACGTCCCACTGATAATTGTCAGCAGCAGATGTGGCAGCCTCGATGCAGCACTGATCTCTTCTTGTTTCGTCAGCGACTGTCGCCACGAGAAACTTGACCACTTCTAACTGACCATTGTATGCAGCAGATGTGGCAGCCTTGATGCAGCACTGATCTCTTCTTGTTTGGTCAGCGGCTGTCGACACGAGAAACTTGACCACTTCTAACTGACCATTGTATGCAGCAGATGTGGCAGCCTCGATGCAGCACTGATCTCTTCTTGTTTGGTCAGCGGCTGTCGACACGAGAAACTTGACCACTTCTAACTGACCATTGTATGCAGCAGATGTGGCAGCCTCGATGCAGCACTGATCTCTTCTTGTTTGGTCAGCGACTGTCGACACGAGAAACTTGACCACTTCTAACTGACCATTGTATGCAGCAGATGTGGCAGCCTCGATGCAGCACTGATCTCTTTTAGTTTGGTCAACGACTGTTGGCACGAGAAACTTGACGACTTCCCACTGATAATTTTCAGCAGCAGATGTGGCAGCCTCAATGCAGCACTGATCTCTTTTTGTTTGGTCAGCGACTGTCGGCACGAGAAACTTGACCACTTCTAACTGACCATTGTATGCAGCAGATTTAGCAGCCTTGATGCAGCACTGATCTCTTCTTGTTTGGTCAGCGACTGTCGGCACGAGAAACTTGACGACTTCCCACTGGTAATTGTCAGCAGCAGATTCAGCAGCCTCGATGCAGCACTGATCTCTTCTTATCTTGTCAGCGACTGTCGCTACAAGAAACTTGACGACTTCCCAATGATCATTGTATGCAGCAGATTTTGCAGCCTCGATGCAGCAATCATCTTTTTTTGTTTGGTCAGCGACTGTCGGTACGAGAAACTTGACCACTTCTAACTGACCATTGTATGCAGCAGATTTGGCAGCCTTGATGCAGCACTGATCTCTTCTTGTTTGGTCAGCGACTGTCGGCACGAGAAACTTGACCACTTCTAACTGACCATTGTATGCAGCAGATGTGGCAGCCTCGATGCAGCAATCATATCTTTTTGTTTTGTCAGCGACTTTAGACACGAGAAACTTGATGACTTCCCACTGATCATTGTATGCAGCAGATTCTGCAGCCTCGATGCAGCACTGATCTCTTCTTGTTGGGTCAGCGACTTTAGAGACGAGAAACTTGACTACTTTTAACTGACCCTTTCTTGCGGCAAGTTTAGAATACCTTTTGCAAAAAAGATATTTTCTGTTTGTCTCTCTCTGAAGGTCCAGATGATGTTGGAGTGCCTGGATATTTCCTGTCTTGGCGGCCTCATCGGATCTGATCTGTTGGCTCATTTCGCTTGGTGTGCTGGTGCGTGCTTCATCTGGAAGGTACGTAAATAGTTTTCTCCTGGTTTATTACGAGTACTTTAATGGATTTAGAGAAACGGTCAGAGAGAAAAAGGGTGGCGTCGTGATTTTGAAGACTTGTCAAGGGTATGCCCAATGATTCCTAGATGTTGTCAGAGTGGCAGATGTCAGTCACGGCTGCAGTCAGAGAGGCATGCATTTCAAACGTATGTGCAACAGGTTGCCAAAGTCTCTCAGCTGCCCACACTCTGTAGTCTCATGCAAGGCCGACCACCCCGGCCTGAGCAGCCGAAACTTCTCTCCCGAGCATGAGCGCTGAGTCGCCGCCTTCGCCTCTGTGCACCCAGCATGGCAACGGAGAGTCTGCGGTTGCAGCTGCCACGCCAAGCTGTACTTGATGAGGCTGAGCTGACCCATTGGGCCTCAGTGCAGTCTGAGATCTTAAAATCTCTTCTACTGAGCAGTGTAAGTAGTCACGGTGGTCAGGTCTCAGCCCAGAGTAAACCTGAACTCGAGGGAAAAAGAGGGGAGCGAGAAAAACAGGGGAAAGAAGAGGGGAAGAAGGAGGGAGAAGAGAAGGAGAAGCCAGTCTGTGAATTCGGAGTAAAGGATTCAGTGAGTGGGAAATCGACAGCTCACTCCAACGCCAACACAGCAGACTGCAGCAGGGCAGTGCAGGACTCACCGATGGCCAGTTCTGAACTCGCAAGGCTTCTGGCAGCAGAGACTCGCAGAGAAAGCACAACTCTCAAAAGCAGACAGGGCGCTCTGCAATAACCAAACACAGTACTTGTGGAAAAAGAAGAGACCAAATAAATTATGGTGGGCTGCTACAGAGGTATTGAACGCTGGTTGGAAAGCAATCTGGAAGAGAATGGCAAGCCAAAAGTCAAGCAAAGCACAGAAATGCACAGCAGAGTGAGCGCTTGTCGAAACGAGCGTACAAAGCCGTCACAGAAAGTCGACAGGAGGGCTGATGGTGCAAGCACAGAGCACAGGAAAGAAGGCCCTGCCCGCACACCAATGAGTACAATTTGACAGCGCATTGGCAGGAGAAGCGGGTTGGAAACGCATATGGCCATCTCATTTTGGCCAGACTAGCAGAGGCAGAGGCAGACAGAGTCATACATTCAGTGCTGGCTCCTCATCTTAACAATTTGCGTGACCTCATGAGATTGCACAGATTAGCAAGGTGAAACCAAAGCACTTGTCTCCAAACCGATTGAAGAACCGAGTCGAGGCAGTTGGAAATATCTTCTGAGGCGATTCTTTTTCGAAAAGCGCAAACAGGATGGGAGCAAGTGCAATGCTTTAATTCAGCTGTTGCATGGGAGTGACTGTCTACATTTACACAGTTAATAATGTGATGAACTTTTGGACAATTGTTTTCCACTTTTAACTACTTTTTGCCTCGTTGTTGCACACTTTTGTATTCATCTTGCTTCTACTCGTATGAGACGATTGAATCGTTTAAGTCCTAAAATCGTTTCTTTCTGAGTCCTCAACCTATCGTTTCTGAGTCCTCGTTTTGAGGACTGAGAAGAAATTTAATGGCTCGAAAAATACAATATCATCCAGTTGTAGACAGCAGACACAGACAATACCGTCGACAAATCGACAGTCATGCACAATATCACAGAATCAGGGTGTTACAGTGTGCTGTTGCCTGTTAGAAATGCAACCTGCCGGCCCCCTGCTGTGCGGCGAGTCTCAAAGCCTGCCGCACCGGTCCGGGCTTCTCCCACTGCCAGCTCTGTTTTTTATTCATATTTACAAGCGACCTGACCGGCTGTTCAAAGTGACGCCTCACCCTACTGGCAGTAGTATATCGTCTGCGTGTCTCTAATTATTATTATCCTTTGTTATAATCGCTGTTGTTTCAAGTGGCACCAATTTAAACAGTTAATTGGGTTATCAGTTATCTGTAGGAATGTGAGATGGTCAGTCAGCTTCTGCTAATCATCCGGCCCCATATTGAAGTGACTGTGAGGCTGTGACGGCTTCGTTAGCGCCGGGGGCGTCAGCACATTTTCCCAGCCTAATCGCAAGCCTAACTGACAGCTCACTTCAATGCCAGCCCAGCAGACTGAAGCAGGGCAGAGAAGGACTCACCGATTGCCAGTTATGATTTTGAACTCGTCAATCTGCAGATGGAGCGGCAGGCAGAGACTCGCAGTTTGCAGAGAAGGCGGAACTTGCAAAAGCAGACAGGAGGCTCTGCAGCAAGCAAACACGGTACTTGAGATGAAATGAAGAGACAGAGGGTCAGAGGTAGGAAGACCAAACAATGCAGGGGAGAGCTGGAGGGAAGGCTGGGAGGGAAACGGAGCTTACGCAGCCGTCACAGAAATTCATTCCCGTACATCCGGATGGCTGACAGGGCAACTGCAGGTAATCCCTACCCTCAGACAATTGAGTAGAACTTGGCTGCGTACTGGCAGAAGTGGGGCCGAAACGCACATTGCAAAGCGGAACCTCTGGTCCACCCCAGAACAATGGATGAGCTGGCCGCGGGGAGCGCAGCAGACGTGGAAGGCTTAGGCGGCCCAGGCCGGTTCGTTTCCAAAGAGCAGCTTGTGAAGATTGGCGGAGGCAGCTGACTGTCTGCTCACAATACTACATAACACAACTGAGTTTCATTGGAAACTGAGCTCGAGTTCAATTTTTATGGTACGGGAAGTTTCAAAGAAAATATTTTCACTATGTTATAAAACTCAGCCATAAAATTTGTGATGCAGAACACTTTTTTGTTCTGACAGCTCCTATTGTCTCCCGTGTTGCCAGGGCTGACCGCTCGTCCACCTGCCCCACAGTGCATTTGCTCTCCTCTTGCTTCCACCATCCTGCTGCAGTTTGAGTTTGAGCAGTGCGGCACGCGGCCATTTTGCAGCAGGGGCGAATCCACTGGGCTGAGCTGAGGGGCTGCTGCGGAAGCACTGAAGTTTTGAGCTGCCCTTCTGGCGACCCCGCCAGGACAGCCACTGAGGACCGGCGCTCAAATGCAGCCTCTGCACCGCAGCCATGGCGCCCTTTTCCTGCTGCCCCTGCACTGCGGCCTGGCATTGGCGCCCTTTTGCTGCTGCCCCTGCATTGCGGCCTGGCATTGGCGCCCTTTTGCTGCTGCCCCTGCACTGCGGCCTGGCATTGGCGCCCTTTTGCTGCTGCCCCTGCACTGCGGCCTGGCATTGGCGCCCTTTTCCTGCTGCCCCTGCATTGCGGCCTGGCATTGGCGCCCTTTTCCTGCTGCCCCTGCATTGCGGCCTGGCATTGGCGCCCTTTTCCTGCTGCCTCTGCATTGCGGCCTGGCATTGGCGCCCTTCTCCTGCTGCCCCTGCATTGCGGCCTGGCATTGGCGCCCTTCTCCTGCTGCCCCTGCATTGCGGCCTGGCATTGGCGCCCTTTTCCTGCTGCCTCTGCATTGCGGCCTGGCATTGGCGCCCTTTTCCTGCTGCCCCTGCATTGCGGCCTGGCATTGGCGCCCTTTTCCTGCTGCCCCTGCATTGCGGCCTGGCATTGGCGCCCTTTTCCTGCTGCCCCTGCATTGCGGCCTGGCATTGGCGCCCTTTTCCTGCTGCCCCTTCACTGTGGCCTGGCATTGGCGCCCTTTTCCTGCTGCCCCTTCACTGTGGCCTGGCATTGGCGCCCTTTTCCTGCTGCCCGCAGCGGCCTGGAATTGGCGCACTGGAGTGAGCTGAGGCCAGATTTGTGACTCACTCATTGGTGACTGTGAGCTGAGGCCACATTGGTGACTCACTCATTGAAGACTCACTCAAAGGGGCTCAATGGGGTCAATGGGATCAATGGGGTCAACGGGGTCAATGAGGTCGATGGGGTCAATGGGGTCAATGGGGTCAATGGGGTCAATAGGAGTCAATGGTTTCTGTGGTATCTACTTTTGTTGAGTGGCTTATCTGTCGATATATGATCACCTACCTGTCACATTTGATATATGATCACCTACCTGTCACGTTTGATATATGATCACCTACCTGTCACATTAGATATATGATCACCTACCTGTCACAGTTGATATATGATCACCTATCTTTCACCTTGTTGGCTAGCCTTACCCATTTTTATGATTTCTGCTCGCACCTGCCAAGTCCAATGGGGTCTCAAAGGTCGAGAGGATTTCAGAGTTTCGAGCTCAGCCAATCAGAGTCGAGCTGGTCATCCCGGGCTCGACCAATCAGAAAACCCGGAGCTTGATGCAACAAACACGCTGCTGGAATCCCCAGCCTTTAGTCGTTTAGACCGCCAAGGCTTCACCTGGTCGACATGCCGACACCGTCTGGGTTTGCCACAGCTGAGTGGCATCTCACGAGAGCAGAGTCTGCGTGAACTCGGGAAGGAATGAGAAGCGAGGCGGAGAGTCGCAGGAGAGGCGGAACCTCCACGCCCGTGCATGAAGATGTTTTATTATTTTTGTCAATACACCTCGCATCATAATATAAAGTTATTAAATGTTAATTATGCTGAGCATTCTCCTTACCTACTACTAACAATCTTAAAAAGCAGTAGTCAGTAGTGACTAAATATTGATGGAGTTGCAGCTCGTGTACCGCCAACCCCCAGGCCACAGAGAGTGCACATGCCTGCCGATTAGACAGTCCGGGCCTCTGTGCACCCTGTGTGATTGTGTGTATGAGCGAGAACACGAAAACCGAATACTAGAGAAATTCATTGACTGCCAATCAAACATGTCTATAATTAGCAGATCGCGTTGCTAGAGGAATCCTTGATCGGGTTGCTAGGGGAATCCTTAATAGGGTTGCTTGGGGAATCCCTAATAGGGTTGCTTGGGGAATCTTTGATCACGTTGCTAGGAGAGTCGCGGATCAGGTTAATAGGGGATCCCTGATCAGGTTGCTAGGGGAATCCTTAATCAGGTTGCTAGGGGAATCGCGGATCAGATTGCTAGGGGAATCCCGGATCAGGTTGCTAGGGAATCCCAGATCAGGTTGTTAGGGGAATCCCGGATCAGGTTGTTAGGGAATCCCAGATCAGGTTGCTAGGGAATCCCAGATCAGATTGCTAGGGGAATCCCGGATCAGGTTGTTAGGGAATCCCGGATCAGGTTGTTAGGGAATCCCAGATCAGGTTGCAAGGGGAATCTCTGATCAGGTTGCTAGAGGAATCCCTGATCAGGTTGCTAGGGGAATCCCTGATTAGGTTGCTAGAGGAATCCCTGATCAGGTTGCTAGGGGGGTTGCCTGGTCCGAGTAAAAGTTGGGTGTCAGATGTGAGATTTGCATTTGAATAAGGCTGGCAGTTTATAAGAGGTTTATTTTCGGTCAGTACAGGTGGCTAAATGTGTTTTTGCTTTCAATAGCAATAGCAAGAAGGCCTGGCAATTTTATTTGGTGAGAAAGTTTGGACGCCTGCAAGCCAGTTCCATGGCAACACGGCCTGATCTGACCCGGCCATCCTGCATCCTCCGGCAGCTCCACCAGAGTCGCAGCTGTCGCAGATCCTGGGCGCTGGTCTCAGCAGTTTCCGTGAGAACCAGACGTTCTCAGTGCAAACCAGCTTCATTCGGCTGAACTTTTCCAACTTTCACTTGTGCAAGCAATTGAGCATGGGAAGCGCAATGAAATCCTGCTGACCTTTTCCAACTTTCACTTGTGCAAACAATTGAGCGTGGGAAGCACAATGAACTCCTGCTGAACTGGTCTTGGCTGTCCTGGGCTGAGCGGCTCATTGCTGATGTGCGCACTGCTGAGATCCTTGATGCTGCTGATGGTGCGAGCCGAGCTGCGGTGGGTGTTTTTGACAGAGGCTGGCGACCGCAATGTTGGGGCCAACTTCTTGACTTTGGTCCCCTCGCTCCAGGCTCTCATCGGGTCCTCTCGCTGCCGTTCAGCCTCGGCCAGGTGACACGACCAGGTGCTTTTGACCATCCCTGTTCCTAAACTTATGAGCATTTTCTTATGGCTCATATCGTTGATTGGTTCGAATTTCTGGTTGTGAATGATGCAGGGGAATGAAGCTGGATTGCAGAATTGTTCGGATTTGAGCACTGTTTCTAAGAAGCATTACCAGCTCTCCTTAGCAACCGGATAAGCTTGATGGTTTCCTTAGCAACCGGATAAGCTTGATGATTTCCTTAGCAACCGGATACAGATGAGTCAGTGGCGCCAATACAAATGAGTCAGTGGCGCCAATACAGATGAGTCAGTGGCGCCAATACAGATGAGTCAGTGGCGCCAATACAAATGAGTCAGTGGCGCCAATACAGATGAGTCAGTGGCGCCAATACAGATGAGTCAGTGGCGCCAATACAAATGAGTCAGTGGCGCCAATACAGATGAGTCAGTGGCGCCAATACAGATGAGTCAGTGGCGCCAATACAGATGAGTTAGTGGCGCCAATACAGATGAGTCAGTGGCGCCAATACAAATGAGTCAGTGGCGCCAATACAGATGAGTCAGTGGTTTCTGATGTCCGTGAAGATCAATACAGATGATGGCTGCCTGTGGCTGTGTGAGGGCGGCCCTGCAGTCCGAAGCCCTGCCTCACCGTCAGAGGGCGGCGCAGCTCAGGCAACGCCGAGCGCAGGACTCTGACGGACTCGTTCGAACCGCAGCCTGATGCACTTCAGGCTGGCTGCTGCACTTCAGATGCTTCAGAGCGAGTCATCCGCGTTGAGTGGCCACCCACAGCCGGAAGTTCAGGAGGTGCTGCTGTTGACGCTGCAGGCAGCCACAGGCGATTCGTTGACTGCCTGCTGGCTGATGAAGTGCTGGCTGACCTTTTTTGACCCACAGCGTTCCATGTGTTTTGTGTTATTGTTGTCTTTAGGGATCTGCCTGTGATTTGGTTTATCATTATCATATTATATTCAGAATTCAATGCAATCCTCGTGTTGAGCCGCCGTAAAAAAATCAAATTTTGTTTCCTTAACCAAAAAACTCTTTGCCGCACTTTAAAGGCAGCATTATGGGCAAAAGTCGAAAATTTCGAGACTTCATGCACGAATTCTTCCATTATTTTCAAATTTATTTTCGAACTGTAACAATCAGGTAAACATAATATAAACCTTCTAGTACTGAAGTACACATTAGGGAATTTTATCATTCATATCGCTTTCTGACAAATATGAAACAGAAATAAAAAAACAAAATAAAATTTCATGACGGAGATGATGTTCATGAGGGAGCTGTCAGGCTGTCAGTCACTGAATGCTCATGAGGGAGCTGTCAGGCTGTCAGTCACTGAATGTTCATGAGGGAGCTGTCAGGCTGTCAGTCACTGAATGTTCATGAGGGAGCTGTCAGGCTGTCAGTCACTGAATGCTCATGAGGGAGCTGTCAGGCTGTCAGTCACTGAATGTTCATGAGGGAGCTGTCAGGCTGTCAGTCAGTGAATGCTCATGAGGCAGCTGTCAGGCTGTCAGTCAGTGAATGCTCATGAGGGAGCTGTCAGGCTGTCAGTCACTGAATGTTCATGAGGGAGCTGTCAGGCTGTCAGTCAGTGAATGCTCATGAGGCAGCTGTCAGGCTGTCAGTCACTGAATGTTCATGAGGGAGCTGTCAGGCTGTCAGTCACTGAATGTTCATGAGGGAGCTGTCAGGCTGTCAGTCAGTGAATGCTCATGAGGCAGCTGTCAGGCTGTCAGTCACTGAATGTTCATGAGGGAGCTGTCAGGCTGTCAGTCACTGAATGTTCATGAGGGAGCTGTCAGGCTGTCAGTCAGTGAATGCTCATGAGGGAGCTGTCAGGCTGTCAGTCACTGAATGTTCATGAGGGAGCTGTCAGGCTGTCAGTCAGTGAATGCTCATGAGGCAGCTGTCAGGCTGTCAGTCACTGAATGTTCATGAGGGAGCTGTCAGGCTGTCAGTCACTGAATGTTCATGAGGGAGCTGTCAGGCTGTCAGTCAGTGAATGCTCATGAAGCAGCTGTCAGGCTGTCAGTCACTGAATGTTCATGAGGGAGCTGTCAGGCTGTCAGTCACTGAATGTTCATGAGGGAGCTGTCAGGCTGTCAGTCACTGAATGTTCATGAGGCAGCTGTCAGGCTGTCAGTCACTGAATGTTCATGAGGGAGCTGTCAGGCTGTCAGTCACTGAATGTTCATGAGGGAGCTGTCAGGCTGTCAGTCACTGAATGTTCATGAGGGAGCTGTCAGGCTGTCAGTCACTGAATGTTCATGAGGGAGCTGTCAGGCTGTCAGTCACTGAATGTTCATGAGGCAGCTGTCAGGCTGTCAGTCACTGAATGTTCATGAGGGAGCTGTCAGGCTGTCAGTCGCTGAATGTTCATGAGGGAGCTGTCAGGCTGTCAGTCACTGAATGTTCATGAGGGAGCTGTCAGGCTGTCAGTCACTGAATGTTCATGAGGGAGCTGTCAGGCTGTCAGTCACTGAATGTTCATGAGGGAGCTGTCAGGCTTGCAGTTGCTGCTAAGCACATTAGCACATGGGAAAAGTACATGACGAAATCAATTTGCTTCTCCCTGACCCAGCCGACCTTTGAACTTTCCAGGTTCACGCAGATAACTGCTACCTGCACATTCGGCTTGAATATTTCATTAATAGCATTGGCAATCGGGTATTGAATTCTGCAGAACAAAATTGCAAAGAAAAGCTCGCATCAAAGCAGACACGCAGTTTGAGCGGAAAAAGAAATTCAGCATGCAGTGTGAATTGAATTGCAGCACAAATGTGCAAAACTGCAGTTCATAGCAGGAGGGCTGCTCGCACTCGATGACTCTCGATGTGCTCAATTCCTAAAAAGCAGTCAAACCAAAGTAGCATTCAGTTGTTAAATAAACAAAACCAAAGTACATAGAAATTGTGTCAGCATCGAACACCGCACCAGGCAGTCAGTCTGACTCAGCCTTCCTTTTCCGACCTCGATTTTGCGGCTCGTCTTTGAGGACTAAGGCTGCTAAGGCTGCTGCTTCAAGTCTTTCCAGCTTCTGCCAGACCCAGCCGATCTTCTCCTCGTCTTGCGTCTCCATGGCGACGCGTCTCTCTTTCTCGATCATCTCCATCTGCTGCAGGCTGAGCTCAACGTGCTCGCGGAAGTCGCTGTAGTGAGCCAGAGTGAGCAGCTCCTCCAAGTCCGGGTCTTATTCCAGCTCTCGCTTCCAATCCTCCAGTTTAATTGCAGGTGCGCGATTGCGGAGCAGCTCAGCTTGGAGACTCCAGCTCAGGCAGCGGAAGTTCACGTACAGGTGGGAGGAGAGAGGCTGCGACAGTCTGGCTGTGAACAGAGTCTGCGTGAACTCGGGAAGGAATGGGAAGCGAGGCGGAGAGTCGCAGGGGAGGCAGAACCTCCACGCCCAGTCTGAGTCTTCTGGCAGTTTAGAATGGCTATATTGATTTGCTTGAATATCATCTGGCTTCAACCCTGTCTCAACCTGATGTCTCTGCAGCTCCATCGTGAGTCTCTTAGCCTCCTCAGATTCTCCGAACTTCAAATGCGCCATGGCGGTCATGCACAGGGCGGCGCACTTGCACCACTTCAGCTCATGCAGGAGACTGAGCTGCCTCATCAGGGTGTCTCTGTCGCTCGATTCCGACTTCAGCTCGCCCACACACTGGTGCACCACACTGTACACGTATTCGAACCGGAATTTCTCTAGTATATAGTATCTACTGTCCCTTATCTCCGTGACAGCAGGCGGCGCTGTCAGAGGCAGCAGAGTGAACGGGTGAAAGTAGAACTTCTCTGACTGCAGAGGTCTCACGAGACTCCTCAGCTGCTCGACCACTCCGCCGATGTCGCTTCTCAGCTCACAAAGTCGGTCTCGAACCCTCGCCTTCGTGTTGTCGAAGTCGCCGCCGATTCCAGCGTTCTTGAAGTAGAGCGGAGCGTCGGGCATGAAGAAGTGCGGCATGCACTCATCGGGCGAGCTGCTTGAGTCGATGAAGCTCAGCATCATGTCGAGAGACTCCTTGAGCAGAGCGATCAGATTGTGGGGCTTCCAAGTCTCAGTTTCAGGATCTGTGCCATGCTTCTCCAGCATTGTGAAGAGCAGAGTCTTTGCATGGTAGGTCTTGAGTCCATGTGTGTCCAGAGTGAGCGGCAAGTGTCTCTTGAAGATGAACTTGATGAGTGTGAACAGCTGGCCTTGGACTGTGCTCAGCCGTCTCATGATCCGTTTCTCTTGGAAGCTGAAGCTCACTCTGAGCTCGTTGGTCGAGCTCGGTCTGGTCGCCCGAACGAGGTGAACTGGAATATATGTGTCTTCAATCAGTTTTCTAATTCTGTCCTCACAGAAGCTGCTGCAGCACTCGATCGCATGGCACGTGTCCTGTGCAGGCCGCACACCGCACGCCGTGGCTGTCACTGCAGGTTGGTTGCCTGCAGAGCGCGGTGAGCGGAGAGTCGCTTTGTGGCGAGTGAAAAAGATGGGTTGGTTTGAAACTTGCTAAATTTAAATTTTAAAATTCTCTTAAGAGCCAAATAGCTCGTAAATGCACCTGTGAGGCATGAGCCTCTGCACCCACTGAGTTCGCCCAGATTCAGCTTCAGCTGCTCTGGCTTCATCAGGCTGCAGCTGAGCACAGCTGCTCAAGCATCATCAGGACTCAGTGCCCCGCAGAAAGGCACCAATCAGCAGTCAGGGCGGCTTCGGTTCATTTTGTTTGAAATTTCCAAGTGAGAGCAGCAGCACCTCAGCAGAGCCATGCCGCCTACCGTGGGTCACCCAAGCACCGCTGCACCCACTCTGCTGCAATCGGAGCCTGTGAATTCAAAACCCAATGGCCCGGCTCAGCCAGATGACATCAGAGTTTTCTTTTCAATTTCGCCTGCCGCTTATTTCAGCACCCAAGCCGACATTCGCAGTCACAGAAGCTGCTGGAGGCTGGGCGCCACTCGGTTGGGAATTTAAAATTGAGCAAAGTTAATGGGCTTTCAGTTGCATGCAAATCTCAGCATTCTGATGATGAACCCAGCCTCACTCACCTGCTCCCACTGCCACCTGTGCGTGGCCCTCCGTGACCTGCAGCCGAGTAGCGCCTCTGCAAAGAAAAGATTCTGTGCAGATACCTTCCAGATGGAACTTTTGCCCATCAACCAGCACAGTCCAGTCAATGTCCGAGTCTGCAGCTGTCCTGCCGTTCACTTGCACCAGACTGTTGGCCCAGCCCTCGGCGTAGCTGCCCGTCATCTGCCTGCCATCCTGCGTGAGGACTCGAGTGACTCCTTCCAGCCAGTCAGCCAGTCTCTGCTGACACTTTGCTCTCTGCTCAGTGAATCCCGCATCGCTGAGCAGTCGATGCAGCTCCTCGCTCAGGCGCCTGTCTTGCTGGGAGTCGTCTGACAGCCTGGAATGATTTGAGATGCATGTGGGTGATTTGCTCAGAGTTGGATGGACAGAACAAGCAGGAGAGCTGAGAGTGCAGCTGCTGCAGCACTCAGACTGGCACCTCAAGCAGGAGAGCTGAGAGTGCAGCTGCTGCAGCACTCAGACTGGCATCTCAAGCAGGAGAGCTCAGCCCAATCTCAAATCTGCTGAGTTTCGCTGCAATTTCTGCCCCAAGCTGCCAGCCTGTTGGAAGGCGCAATGCGGCAGGTAAAGCCGAACCGGTCAGACTCACCCATGAAGGCCCGAATCCAAATGGTGAGCGGCTGCCTGCCAGACCTCCAGATTTCTGCAATGCGGGGAAGGAAGTCTGCGGTCTACTGTCAGCTGCATTTGTGCGCAGGCAGTGGCTGATTGACTTTTTTTATGTTGCAATTCGCCATTTTTGACCGTGCCTTGCCTTAGAAATCCGCCTAGTTCTTCTTTCTTGTGTTCGCCACATAGTAATATACTGAAAATACGATCGGTGCGCCACTTTGCTACATTTTTAGTACAGAAATGCTTAACTAAAAATGAAAATATACTGAAGAGATGTTTGCGAAATTCTCGCCTCACTCACCGCGCTTCACTGAATTCCAGCAGTCGTTGCACCTGCCGCTGCTCAAATTGCTGTGCCACCTGCGCACACGTCAGACCCCGACCGTCTCGATGACGCGCATACGCTCCTCTGTCCATCAGAGCCTTGACTGCTCGCAGGTGACCGGCTTCGCACGCTCGTGACAGAGCAGTCCGACCCTGACTGTCTTCAGCACGCACTGACGCACCGAGATCGATGAGTTTCTCAATGAGCTCGTGATGACCTGCATCAGCTGCCAGCATGAGAGCAGTGGCTCCAGTGCTGTCTGGCAGATCGACATGATCTGTGCTGACTCGCTCATCATTGATCAGTGTGACAGCAATGGTGACAGCAAGAGCAATGTGTCTTTGAGAGATGGAGAGACGGAGCAGCTGTGTGATGCGAGCTGGCTGCATTCGAGAGAGGGTGTCGGTGAGAACAGAGTTCCTGCCTTCGATGGCCATTGCTGCAGTGAAGCTGAGAACGGTGCTGGATTGGAAGAGCCAGTCGGGCTCGAGGCCGAGGGAGGCAACGACATCTTCGCGAAGACGAGAGCAAGCCGGGACTGCGCATTGGAAACGGAGCTGCGCTTTTTGATCCGGACTTGAGAGACACAAGATAAATAATTTGACGGCTTCCCACTGACCCTCGCTTGCAGCAGTTTTGGCAGCCTCGATGCAGCACTGATCTCTTTTTGTCAGGTCAGCGACTATCGGCACGAGAAACTTGACGACTTTTAAGCGACCATTGATTGCAGCAGGTTTAGCAGCCTTGATGCAGCAATCATCTCTTTTTTTTTGGTCAGCGACTGTCGTCACGAGAAACTTGACGACTTTTAAGCGACCATTTCTTGCAGCAGATTTGGCTGCCTTGATGCAGCACTGATCTCTTTTTGTCTCGTCAGCGACTGTCGCCTCCAGAAACTTGACGATTTCCCACTGACCATTGCTTGCAGCAGATTCAGCAGCCTCGATGCAGTAGTGATCTCTTCTATTTGGGTCAGCGACTTTCGGCAGGAAAAACTTGACGACTTCTAACTGACCATTTCTTGCAGCAGATTTGGCTGCCTTGATGCAGCACTGATCTCTTTTTGTCTTGTCAGCGACTGTCGCCTCCAGAAACTTGACGATTTCCCACTGACCATTGCTTGCAGCAGATTCAGCAGCCTCGATGCAGCACTGATCTCTTTTTGTTTTGTTAGCGATTGTCGGCACGAGAAACTTGACGACTTTTAACTGACCATTGCTTGCAGCAGATTTGGCTGCCTCGATGCAGCACTGATCTCTTTTTGTTTTGTTAGCGACTGTCGGCACGAGAAACTTGACGATTTCCCACTGACCATTGCTTGCAGCAGATTCAGCAGCCTCGATGCAGTAGTGATCTCTTCTATTTGGGTCAGCGACTTTCGGCAGGAAAAACTTGACGACTTCTAACTGACCATTTCTTGCAGCAGATTTGGCTGCCTTGATGCAGCACTGATCTCTTTTTGTCTCGTCAGCGACTGTCGCCTCCAGAAACTTGACGATTTCCCACTGACCATTGCTTGCAGCAGATTCAGCAGCCTCGATGCAGCACTGATCTCTTTTTGTTTTGTTAGCGATTGTCGGCACGAGAAACTTGACGACTTTTAACTGACCATTGCTTGCAGCAGATTTGGCTGCCTCGATGCAGCACTGATCTCTTTTTGTTTTGTTAGCGACTGTCGGCACGAGAAACTTGACGATTTCCCACTGACCATTGCTTGCAGCAGATTCAGCAGCCTCGATGCAGTAGTGATCTCTTCTATTTGGGTCAGCGACTTTCGGCAGGAAAAACTTGACGACTTCTAACTGACCATTTCTTGCAGCAGATTTGGCTGCCTTGATGCAGCACTGATCTCTTTTTGTCTTGTCAGCGACTGTCGCCTCCAGAAACTTGACGATTTCCCACTGACCATTGCTTGCAGCAGATTCAGCAGCCTCGATGCAGTAGTGATCTCTTCTATTTGGGTCAGCGACTTTCGGCAGGAAAAACTTGACGACTTTTAAGCGACCATTTCTTGCAGCAGATTTAGCAGCCTCGATGCAGCACTGATCTCTTTTTGTTTTGTTAGCGACTGTCGGCACGAGAAACTGGACGACTTCTAAGTGACCCTCGCTCGCAGCAAGTGTTAAAGCGGGTTTGCAAAAAAGATATATTTTGTTCCTTCCTCGTAGAAGGTTCAGATGATGTTTGAGTGCTTCGATGTTTCCTGTGCTGGCAGCCTCCTCAGCACTGATTTGTTCGTTCATTTCGCTTGGTGCGCTGTTTAGTGCTTACACTAGAAGGTAAGAGCAAAAATATTTTTCCGTTGGTCCATAATTGGATTGAGTAAAAGATCGAGTAAGTAGGGTGTAGCGGGAAGGAAGAGGGAGCGAGGGTATAAAAGACGGAAGATAGTAAATGGGGCGGCTTCGTGATTGGAAATTTTTTTCTGGTTTTCAAAGGTTTGTGCAGCCGGTTGCCAGAAAGATTTTACCGCCTCATCTATCATCTATCGGCGAGGCCGACCACCCCGGCCTGAGTAGCCGAAACTTCTCTCCCGAGCATGAGCGCTGAGTCCGCCGCCTTCGCCTCTGTGCACCCAGCATGGCAACGGAGAGGCTGCGTTTGCAGCGGCCACCCCAAGCTGTACTTGATGAGGCTGAGCTGACCCATTGTGCCTCAGTGCAGTTTGAGATCTTTAATTAGATTTAGTGGCCTACTGAGCGGTGCAAAATGATGCTCAGTGTCTCACCTGTACTCAGTGTGTTTTGGTCTGTTCAAAGCAAAACAATGAATGGCTTGAAATCGCATCAGTTGGGTGAGGCGGCTCGGGTGCACAGGAAAGTGCCTTGTTAAACCGCCTTGGTGAGTTTTTCTCCCCAACTCTGCCGCTGCACGGCATCTCAACTGCCGCAGCTTCAGCCAGTTGGTTGGCAAGCAGCTCGGCTCTCTGCCTCTCTCTCTCTGTCTCACCCTCACTGCCGACCCGCCACTCCTTCCAGTGCGAATTGAGACAAAGGGTTGTCGCCCAACGCCCAAGTGCTCAGATCCCAGCCCAGAGTGACAGATCACAGTGCTCAGGTCCCAGCCCAGAGTGACAGATCACAGTGCTCAGGTCCCAGCCCAGAGTGACAGATCACAGTGCTCAGGTCCCAGCCCAGAGTGACAGATCACAGTGCTCAGGTCCCAGCCCAGAGTGACAGATCACAGTGCTCAGGTCCCAGCCCAGAGTGACAGATCACAGTGCTCAGGTCCCAGCGCAGAGAGACAGATCACAGTGCTCAGGTCCCAGCGCAGAGAGACAGATCACAGTGCTCAGGTTCCAGCCCAGAGTGACAAATCAAATAACAAATGAAAATTTTGTTAATAACAAAAAAGCAATTTAAATCTATTTATCAGTGAGCCAATCAAAAGTACACCTATAGTAACATCCGCAGCCGCTCATCAAGAGTGAGGAGTCTGCACAGCTCAGTAAAATGACTTCATGCAATGCAGCTGTTCTCTCATCTGCGCACCTGAGGCTCAGCACATTGGCTCGGCTCTCCATGAAAGCTCGCACCTCAGCGCTCCCCACGTTGAAGCCGTACTCCAAGTCCCTGACACCTTTGTACATGATGTTCTTCTTGCCGGGATAGTACAGTCGGATTGAGTGAGTCATCTTCTCAAAGTCCATCGATGGCCGGTTTTTCACCTGGGCCCAGGTGCGGGCTGCTGACTCGCTGTTGATGAAGCGGAACCGGCCTGAGGAGGCGTCCAGCCACTCCACTGATGGGTGACGGCTGATGAACAGGTGCAGCAGGTGCTTCCACGGTACTTTGCGGCGGCTTTGGACTGGAAACAAGGATGGATATGGGATTAGAGATCTGCTGCCTGATCCTAGCGAATCCCCGCTAACGCCATCAGAAACTCCCCGATAATCCGCTCTACCGGGGAGGACATGCGCACCCTACACACGGCTTACATCAGCACGAGTCGCCTAATCGCTGAATACGGATGAGTAGCCTGTGCAGCACCGTCCACGCGGCTCAGCATCAAACGCGAACAGCTTGCTCCATTACAGGCAGTATCCTGCCAACGGATGCCAGAGCAGTCCTGCAGCTTGCCGACCTGCTGCTGTTCAGCCACCTCGTCTCCGAGAGGGCCGCCTGCCTCCGCGAGCGGGTCCTCCGCCTCCCAGCCGACACGCCAGCCTCAGTCGCGTGCTGCAGCCTCGACTCAAAAGCCGCTGCCATGAGGCGTTCCTACTTTGCCAAGCGCACCGCACGGACAGCGCCCCCAATACAACGGGGACCCTCGTCGATCAACGCGATCTCACACGCCCTTTCCGCGGCTGCTGGCGCCGCGCAGCTACCTATATAGACATTTGCCAGACCCTGGACGGCCTTTCACCCAGCGGCATGGATTCCGGCAGCGCACCCTGGGACGCCCAGTGCGAGCATGTCTCCTTCGACCTAGACATCGCCAGAGCGGCCTCCCGATCCGACGGTCCCAAGGCCGCAGCTCGGCAGGCCCTCAAGAGCCGACCACTTAGCGACATCGAGGTCTGGACCGAAGGATCGGTACCGGACGGCACCGGCCCTTGAAATTATCATTTAGTCACTCTTGAAATTATTAATTGGTCACTCTTGAAATTATCAATTGGTCACTCATGAAATTATCAATTGGTCACTCTTGAAATTATCAATTGGTCACTCTTGATATTATCAATTGGTCACTCTTGAAATTATCAATTGGTCACTCTTGAAATTATCAATTGGTCACTCGTGAACTTATCAATTGGTCACTCATGAAATTATCAATTGGTCACTCTTGAAATTATCAATTGGTCACTCTTGATATTATCAATTGGTCACTCGTGAAATTATCAATTGGTCACTCTTGAAATTATCAATTGGTCACTCTTGAAATTTTTATCAATTGCTCACTCTTGGTGACCTGTGCTCAAGTTTATGAGGGTTGGGCTGCTCATGTTGTGAGCAGAGCGGTTTCTATGGGGTTCGAATCAGAGCCTGACACCCTAACAGCCGCCTTCCAGACCAACTGCATTCGATTTTTTGTCCTGCGCCTGTGGTTCTGTGTGTCAGTTCGAGTGAAATTATAACCTGTAATCAGTGACATGTCTGTGTAATTAGTGACATGTCTGTGTAATCAGTGACATGTCTGTGTAATCAGTGACATGTCTGTGTAATTAGTGACATGTCTGTGTAATCAGTGACATGTCTGTGTAATCAGTGACATGTTTGTGTAATCAGTGACATGTTTGTGTAATCAGTGACATGTTTGTGTAATCAGTGACATGTTTGTGTAATCAGTGACATGTTTGTGTAATTAGTGACATGTCTGTGTAATCAGTGACATGTCTGTGTAATTAGTGACATGTCTGTGTAATCAGTGACATGTCTGTGTAATCAGTGACATGTCTGTGTAATCAGTGACATGTCTGTGTAATCAGTGACATGTCTGTGTAATCAGTGACATGTCTGTGTAATCAGTGACATGTCTGTGCAATTGGTGTCTGGAACTTTCCAGGAACTTGGATGTAAATGATTGCTGCAGAAAATGGGAGACACTTTTGAGAACTCAAAACTGGAGCAAGGTGGACTCAGATCAAATCGTGCACTTTTCACATGCAGTCTGGCATCCTGCAGCCATTTTTTTACCATTAGTTGTCAGAGTAAACTTTGCAGAGCTCCCAAAATCAGCTTCTTTTTCAGCTGGTCAATCCAGTCCGCCCCAGTTCGGAGCAGCTGCTCACTCCTCCTGTCCGGGACAATGGCCGATGCATGCACAGCCGCACTTCCGGTTCAATAGAAGTTCTGGTTGCTAAGGGGAGCTGGATGCCACACCCCCAGACCCGCAGCAGCCAATGCCAACGATACTGCAATTAACTGCTCGATTTGATAAAAATGTCCATCTGGCAGCCGGATTGACAGATCGCATGTCTTGATTTATGGCAGACATTTCTCATTGCATTGGCAAAATGACAGCAGCTTCAACTGAAGCGAGCTCAGCTGACTGCCCGCAGACGAAGACCTACGCTCTGCTGACGCATCTCAATGTGCCTTTCTTGACTGCCTACGGGGCCGCTGGTGCGCTGAGCTCCGTGCTCAACTCGTTCATCTTGGAGGCTGCTTGCAAAGGCGGCATCACGAAGAGGTCCAGCTTCCGCAGACTGCTCAGTATTGTGGCGGTGCTGAACTGCAGCTTGAGCAGCCTGCTGATTGCTCAGGTGAGTGGCGACGGGCTGTCTGTCTCAGTGTCTGTCTTAGTGTCTGTCTTAGTGTCTGTCTTAGTGTCTGTCTTAGTGTCTGTCTAGTGTCTGTCTCAGTGTCTATCTTAGTGTCCTTCTCAGTGTCTGTCTCAGTGTCCTTCTCAGTGTCTGTCTTAGTGTCTGTCCTAGAGTCTGTCTTAGTGTTTGTCCTAGTGTCTGTCATAGTTTCTGTCTCAGTGTCTGTCTTAGTGTCCTTCCTAGAGTCTGTCTTAGTGTTTGTCTCAGTGTCTGTCTCAGTGTCTGTCTTAGTGTCCTTCCTAGAGTCTGTCTTAGTTTCTGTCTCAGTGTCTGTCTCAGTGTCTGTCTCGGTGTCTATCTCAGTTTCTGTCTCAGTGTCTGTCTCGGTGTCTATCTCAGTATCTGTCTCAGTTTCTGTCTTAGTGTCTGTCTCAGTGTCTGTCTCAGTTTCTGTCTTAGTGTCTGTCTCAGTGTCTGTCTCAGTGTCTGTCTCAGTGTCCTTCTCAGTGTCTGTCTCAGTGTCTGTCTCAGTGTCTGTCTCAGTGTCTGTCTCAGTGTCCTTCTCAGTGTCTGTCTCAGTGTCTGTCTCAGTGTCTGTCTCAGTGTCTGTCTCAGTGTCCTTCTCAGTGTCTGTCTCAGTGTCTGTCTCAGTGTCTGTCTCAGTGTCTGTCTTAGTGTCCTTCCTAGAGTCTGTCTTAGTGTTTGTCTCAGTGTCTGTCATAGTTCCTGTCTTAGTGTCTGTCTATCCGTGTCCCTATTTCAGCTCTGACTGTGAAGAGTCCATGCCAGTTAAAACTTTCAAGTTAGCATCGCCCTAGTTGCAGACAAAATAGTTCTATTTCAGTTCCGCATCTGCACCCTATTCTCCCAAAACTCGTATCTTCTCTAGGATTTCTGTTTCGTCTTCCATAAACAGTTGGAGCAGCAGTGCAGCTCCTGCTGTGTTTGACAAGCTCAAACAGCACCTGAGAACTGCCGTTAACCACTTGAAATTGGAATATCACCAGCTTGAATAAATATTCACACAGTTCGGCATTCAAAGAAGCTGCCATGGCACTGAATACGCAAACAATGTCTCCGATGGCAGCATGGCAGTATTTGCTGATTTGCTCATCTACAGGAGACACAATATGGATCGATGAAGGAAATGTATTTCTGGAAATTTGTCTTTACTAAAGAGGTTTGCCGTCAAAAGTACTGCGTTGATAGAAAAAAATCAGACTTCATTAGGTCGACAGGAAGATTAAGAGTTAAAAGTACAACTCGAAAACCCGACTGTACTTTTAAACTGGTATATTGGACCGTTTTCTATTGGACTATTCCCTATAGACTTTGAGAACAATAGAACCAACCATGAAGTTGCCAGTTCAATCGATAAAATGTTGATTGGCAGTTGCTTCTTTTGCAATTCCGCGTCACGTGCTGCTGTCGCTAAAAGGCTGAAAAGACAGAATCCGTCGCAGGAGACACTACTTACAGTAAAAATGATAGATAGATTTAAAGACAGCGATGAGGTGCTCACTCCGATACTCCTAGAACTTAAAACGCTAGGATGAGATGACACATTCATTTGGGTCTTTTGTGCATTTAAATTTGCCTAGGGGGTACACGTAAGATTCACCCAGCTAGCCATGAGGCTCAACCCAAAAGGCACAGAGTGTACTTGCTTGGTGAATGTACACCCTGTGTGAGCGTGTGTATGAGTGTGTGCCCGCGTACAGCATTGCCATAGCTTGCATGCTGAGGAGTCAGCAGAATTGACAGAATTGCCGTCATTGCTGGTTGTGGCACCGATGTCACCGAAGGCGCTGCGCCAGGTGCCCCGCAGCTTTTTTGCGAATGTTATTGATGATTTATTTGTTGCAGGTATCAATAAGGACAAAATATTTATTAATATTTTATCTATAGCTAGATGTTGAACTTTACCAGCTTTTTTCATTAGGTCGTAGGCTTCCACCTGACTGACATTTTGTCCACCCCTTCGACTAAGGTTATCCTCTTGCCTTTAACTCTTCTTTTTTATAACCGACAGCTCAGCCGCAGCTATTGCGCGGCGCATCTGAACGCTGTTTCAGTCCAAGGACTGGGGGGGGGGTCGCCACACACACACAACCTCAATTACCCCAGCTAATGCTGGCACCCATTTTACAGCTGGGTGAACTGAAGCAATGCAGAGTTAAGGCTTGGTGTGTGGTGTGACATTTCAGCCGTGAGTCCTATGCTCAAACCCCTGCTCTACAATCCCATTCAACTGCACACCCCTCGCCCGTGCAGATGTGCATCTACTGCTGGTTCGCGGCCACCCTGGGCCTTGGCAACGTCGAGGCCAATCCTCTGTTCCGCTTCGAGCGGTTCTACTGGCCGGCGTCGGCCTTCCTGGCACCCCGGGACGCCCTGATCGGCACGGAGATGGCGGCCAGCTTCTGCCTGGCTGTGGACCGCGCCCTGGCCGTCTTCCAGCCGCTGTCCACTCGTTGGAACCGTCGCACAGCCAGCGGGCTGTTCCTGGCCATGGCTGCGCCCTTCATGGCTGCTGGCTGCGCCGTTCCCATTGCGGAATCGCTGACCAGCAGCTGCGACATTCGAATGCGCCTCGGCGAAGCCATCCGCTGGCTGCACATGCTCATCGCCGCGTCCCTGTTTGTCGGATCGTCAGTCGCTTACGCTGCGACTTTTGTGCGACTTCTGCAGCACAGAAGCCAGCAGCAACAGACGCAGAACAACTGCATGCTCCGCCTGTGTGCCATGCTGACCGTCCTGGCTGCCTGTCGCCTGGTGATCATTGCGCCCTTCACGGTGCACTACCTTCTGGCTGAGACTGGACTCACCATGCCGTTCGCTCTGCATCACACTTTCCTGCTGGGCTGCCTCACAGACCCCTTGGTTCAGTTTGTCTTCATGGCCGAGCTGAGGAGAGAAGTGAAACGAATGTTGAGTCGCTGCGTGAGATGCTGTCCCGCCCAGAGTTATTGCTGTCGTCATGGCAACACGGTTGGCGTCTTTACCAACGATCTCGCGGTGAATGAGACTGTGGTTGGAGACAGTCCGAACTGACTGGAGAGCTCTGTGAAATTGGACCGCAAAATCTTTTGAAATTTTTATTCGTGTTGCAGATTTTTTACGAGAAATGTTGGAGAAATTCTTTATGTTGAACTTGGAAAAAATGAGATGCGATCGTGTCTTCATAACATCCACCGCACATTCAGCATCCACAGTACCTTCATCATCCACTTCATCTTCATCATCCACTTAATCTTCATAATCCACCTCATCTTCATCATCCACCGCACCTTCATCATCCACTTCATCTTCATCATCCACTTCATCTTCATCATCCACTTTATCTTCATCATCCACTTTATCTTCATCATTCACTTCATTTTTATCATCCACCTCATCTTCATCATCCACTTCATCTTCATCATACACAGCACCTTCATCATCAACTGCACCATCCACGTCACCTTAATTTTTCACCGCACCTCCAGCATCCACTGAATCTTCATCCGGCACCCATCCGCGACAGCAAGTCAGAAAACTACATGCGCAAAACCTAAAAATGTACCTGTAAGTTTTCTGGTTTCACATGCAAGCGCCTAAGATCCGTATACACAAACTATACAAAAAGAGACCCAGTTTGTTCTGTTTTTCCGAGTCCACTTTCGATTTTCGCGCCATCAATCACTCAATCTTCACGGGCTTTTTTAATTAAAATCTTCTCTCGAACCTTGCAAGCTGTAATTTATATTGAGACCAGACCGAATACTTGATGTTACAGAATCTGTTTATATGCTACTCGATCGACTCTTGGCGGCTCTCCATGCAGGGTTGCTTGATTTCCCAGTGGATGCGTCAAGTCATAAAACAGCTTGCGGTTCCCCTTTTCGCAGAAATCTGTGGAGCTGAATTAACATGCGAGCTGCGAAATGAGGGTCGGTGGCCATTTTTATGACCTGCATGGGCTGTGGATGGAGCATGCATGGACTGGAAGCAAACCCCCTATCAGAAGCAGAAAGCCTTGGATGTTCTTCCAGTTTGCAAAGGTAGATAAAAACATCTTCAGCAGAACCTGACATGTATAATAATGACTGAAGGAGGGCCGTGTGGGGGCACCCTGACGCAGCGCCTTCAGTGACGTCATGCTGCAACCAGCGCTGACTGCAATTCTGCCTATTACGCCGACTCCTGACTGAGCACATGCAAGCACGCCAATACTGTACACACAGGGTGTGGGTTGGCTTGTGGGTTGGCCCTTCATGGGTGTGAATCACACGACAAAAACCCCCGACAAATTTACACGATAACTTTACAAAACACTGCATGTCCATCATACAATCTCAGTGAAAGATGGCGACTCAAGGTTTATAAAGCAAGAGAATTCTGCAACTTATACGGAATTGGAGTGATCTATCAGGTTAGGGGCCGCAAATTTATAACTGAGCTCAAGCATTAATTAATGCTGGATTAAATCCATCCATCAATTAGCGACTCCCTAGTGACCATATAAAAGTATAAAACTGCCCTTACTTTACAGTCAGGTAAAGCTTAAAAAGGTCGTCGCCTCAGTTATTTTTAACTGAGTTAGAAAGGCCTGCTTTTCCTCTCGAAACACGCAGCGAGCCAATATTTTACGCTTACCTTCATGTTAGTAGCTTACTAAATGTACGAGCGTATTCCTAAATGTATACTAAATGTAACAGGGAACTCCATCGCGTCACGTCAAAAAATGTCTTACCAATTTATATCTGACTTTATTCAGGATCGCAAGAACTGCATGTCTGGTTGGACTGCAAAAGACTGAACGGTGCGTGAAGTGAATATTAACAGTAGGAATACCAAGCCATTTTTCCGCCCGTCGAACTACCAAGAGGGGGGGGGAAAATTCCCCCCCCCTGACAATTTTTTTTGCTGCGCCGGAACGGAGCAACGCAGACACACAAAATTCAAGAACACGGGCTAACTTTTTGTTGCGCACATTCTCAAACAAAAATCAAGTCGCCAGCCCTCCGGACCGTCAAGATATTCGACGATTCTGCCAGAAGGTCGGATTTTTCCCATAAGCGCTAGTGTATTCAGTACACCCCTGTGCGCCAATTAGCACTGCGCCTCAGTGCAGCCTTGCCAAGTCTCCAAATTTCATCAGCACGTCGACCACATGTGTCTGCATCAGCTCTGACTTCGTTGGTCACTAGCCTTCACCCAGGCGGAGCTTCTGGACCTTCAACAGGTGGCACCAAGTGACTATGGACACTCTGATGCGAATTTCTCTAGTTTCGCCGATCAAGCCTCGACAGTAGGCAAGCCTCAACTGCCGGACACCTTCAGCTAGTCTCCTAAGCATTTAGCTATCACCCCGACGCCGTCGGCACCTTCAACAGGTGGCACCAGGGGAGTAAGGACACCTGAGCGTGATTTTTCAAAATCGAAAATCGAAAAATCGAATTATTCGAAAAGCTGTTTAGTTTATTCAACTATAATATTGAACCCAATTTTTATGCAGAAAGGGTTATGCTTTTAAGAAGCCAGTAAATTCAATCGGTTTTTTATTTTTTAATGATTCAGAAATGTTAAGAGCATGATGAAAAATCACGCTCAGGTGTCCTTACTCCCCTGGTGCCACCTGTTGAAGGTGCCGACGGCGTCGGGGTGATGGCTAAATGCTTAGGGGACTAGCTGAAGGTGTCCGGCAGTTGAGGCTTGCCTACTGTCGAGGCTTGATCGGCGAAACTAGAGAAATTCGCATCAGGGTTTCCATAGTCACTTGGTGTCATCTGTTGAAGGTCCAGAAGCTCCGCCTGGGTGAAGGCTAGTGACCAACGAAGTCAGAGCTGATGCAGACACATGTGGTCGACGTGCTGATGAAATTTGGAGACTTGGCAAGGCTGCACTGAGGCGCAGTGCTAATTGGCGCACAGGGGTGTACTGAATACACTAGCGCTTATGGGAAAAATCCGACCTTCTGGCAGAATCGTCGAATATCTCGACGGTCCGGAGGGCTGGCGACTTGATTTTTGTTTGAGAATGTGCGCTACAAAAAGTTAGCCCGTGTTCTTGAATTTTGTGTGCCTGCGTTGCTCCGTTCCGGCGCAGCAAAAAAAATTGTCAGGGGGGGGGGGAAATTTCCCCCCCCCCTTGGTAGTTCTACTGTTAACTTCTCTGGAATGCTTGACAAATTTAATTTAACAAAAGCAACAACCAACCTTTGATGCTTTGATGGATACCTAGGCCTAAGCCTCATGATATCAATACTCATATAGAACTATATATGAAAGGCCTAGCTCCTATCAAAAGCAATAATAATTTTTGTTCTGAAAAGATGGAAACTTCCATTCTAAGTAATGTATTTTTCGATAAAACCTGCCTCTATATTATTTGTTTTCCAAGCAACAGTCCTCGATAGCCCGACCTTGCGGTTCCATGCGTAGCCATGCACATTCATTTGGGAAGATCTACATGTATACGCCAATGAAAGGTCAAATCCCCAAACACAGAGTGCGGCCAACTTCAAAGGACAAGGAAAAGGGACAAAAGACCCCCAGAGTGAGTATTCAAACAATCGTTACAATCCGTTAAATTGTATGAAAAAAGTTTCTCGAAAACATAACATTGTCTACATACGTCTGCATCGAAAACCAGCCCCTAGCCTCAAGTTCACGCGATCTTTGAGAGTGCTAGTGACGCACATCCATGAACTCGACATTCAAGCAACTGTGTGAATATTTTAGCCGCGAATACTGACTCACAGCCGAATTCCCAAGTGATTCAGTCCGGTAAACCTGTAGCTGTAGAGCCTCAGACTTCTCATTTCGTTACTAATTCATGAGATCCGACCGAACAGATATCATTTTTTAACCAAAAAATATGTTGCACACCAAAACCTGCTCACAATTCTTTACACAGGCCCGGATGGATCGTATTAAACAAAGCTGACGACGATAAAACAAAAAATACGCTTGGATTTTATTTCGCTTTCTGGTTCTGTGGCGGGCGATAATTTGCGTTTTCGACTTCAAAAAAATTGCATAATTTTTGCATATAAATTTTCAAGCACGATTCCCAATGAATGCAAACGCCATGTACTGCTTAGAATTAACAAATTCCAAAAGGTGTGCCGTCTTACACTCAATTAAATCCATTGTGCATGGAAATTCGCTGCAATCAATATTTAACAGGTCTAACAGTGTTAAGATTTTCGATGCTTTAAAAGTCCCTCATTGCGATCCAGTTACATAAAAATATACCAGTATTACAAATTTCTGATAAAATTGTACTGATAAATAAACTCAGAGGGTTTACTAGGGGTTATCAAAAATACAGCTGTTGTCCAGACAGACAGACAGACAGACAGACAGACAGACAGACAGACAGACAGACAGACAGACAGACAGACAGACAGTCAGACAGACAGACAGACAGACAGACAGACAGTCAGACAGACAGACAGACAGACAGACAGACAGGCAGACAGGCTCAGCCAAACGCGGTGTCAAAAACCCCAGCCTCCGGCAGCACAGCTGCCAGCTTGTCCATCGCGAAGGCGATGAACTCCTCTCTCGTCAGTGCCGCTGAGCTGCCAACGCCGGACTCTTCGAAATCGACGATTTCCTCGTCGGTTGTTGTCACCGTCCCAACCGTTGCCGTCGTTCCGGACGTCACTCCACTGCGGCCGACAGCCGCTACGTCGGCGGCTTCGTTCAGCAGCCGGTCGGCCAGGCGTCCCGGACTGTCCGGTCGCAGAGGCGGCTGGGCCAGCTCGCAGCAGCAGAGATCCAGCACCGCGGCGGAGACGGACAGGCAGTCCTGACGCGACACTCGACCGTCGCAGTCGACGTCGTACAGGCGGAACAGCCACTCGGCCTGGTCGCGGCGGCTGCCTCGAGTAAGCATTGCAAGAGATTTGAGCAGCTCCTCAACAGAAACACAACCGTCCGAGTCATTGTCCATCGTGTTGAACACGTAGTGCGAGAACAGCGTGGCGTTACCGGTGGGGAACAGCTGGCACATTGCGTCAGTGAACTGACGACGCCGCACCTGGCCAGACGGACAGTGCTGCTTGAGGCGACGGTACAAGATCTTTAATTCGCCGATGGAGAAGCCGGTTCGTCGCGACAGAGTCTGGATACTCGACGGACGTTGCCCGAGTGTGTATTGGTGCTGATGCTGATGCTGCAGCTGGTGCAGCTGCTGATAGCGCTGTTGTTGCTGCTGCTGACGCCGTCTCGAGCTGGACGTGAACTCAGCCACTGGTTGGAGACACCACCGGCACAGGCTCAGCAGTCGACTCAGAATGCCGTTGGCGGACGGTGTAGAAATACCCTCTGCATCAGCAGCGGTGTACACAGAGGCCAAGGACGCGGTACCTTTAGGTGCATCGTCCAACTCGGACTGGCTCAGCATTCCTGTCTTCATCTCGGCAACGTTGCACGCTGAGGTCGATGCCAGACGCTCCTGTTGAATTGCCTCGGCCATTTCCTCCGGTAGGCGCTCCAATGACAGTCGAATGCCGGACGACTGCATCAGGGAGACAATAGAAGGACGTCTCTGTCGGTAGCTGCGCCTTTGCCACTCGATCTCGAGTTTTGAGTCATCATCGACGTCACAATGCGTGTCATCCTGTGTTGGCAAATGCAGGTCGTCGGTACCCTCGCCATTGCTGCTTCCAGTGCAAACAGTCGCTGCGCAGGTTGCAGGCTGGGCAGAAAAGCTACAGCAGCTCTGGCGCCGACGCAAAACAGTGGGGTAGCAGCGACGCTGTGGAAGATTTGCTGCGCTTAAAATCTGGCAATCCGGTGATTGTTTTTTCTGATAGCCTTCCGTCATTTCTACAACGATCCTAAAATAATCTGCGCAGATAAAACTTAATAACAATTTTCTGTTGCGGTTAAACTGAACGATTCCTTTGTTGTTATCTTTGCGTGGTTTATTAAAGGACGCTTCAGGATTTTTATGGAAAAAAATCCATAAAAAATACTTAGTGTCTCGAGCACGCTTTTAAGCTGTAGTTGACAATTTTTTATGCATTTTAGCTGAATATAGACATGGTTTTATGCATGACTTTTATACAATTAGCCGTCTTATAATTTGTTTAAAAGCTGAGACTATTTTAAAGTATACTTTTTTGGGCATTTTTCTCGCGTCGACTACGCGAGATCAGACGATGATGATGCAACTGCAAGTTGCAATTTGAAGAGAGAATTATGACTAATGAGTATGACTTAGATATCTATAATCTATAGGACCCTAGTCATTGCCATGATCTTGATATATATTTAGAATTATCAGCTAGATTCAACATTTTTGGCTTACTTTGGCGAAAAATACTGGTGTTGTGTTGTGATATTGTATTATTGTCTTGTCGTCAGACTCGTCACTTGATCTAAAATGACAAAAACAGTTACTACTAATATTCATAATAATACTAGGCCTACTAATTTTTGAGCAAACTAGCAATCTAGTGCACAAAGCAAAATACTAAAATAGGCCAGGGCAATGGCAAGTTAGGAGGGATAGAGGTTGGCTAAGGCAAGGGCCTAGGTCAAGATAGTATAGCCATAGGGTAATAGGGCCTAGGGTGAGAAGAAAGATAGGATAAGGGCAAGGCATATGATATAGGCTTAGATAGAGTAGGAAAGTAGTATAGAACCATGGAGGGTAAGATGGTTGGTTAAGTTAAAAACATTTAGGCTTATATTTGTTTTAATATAATACTAGGCCCTATTTAATATAGGCCAAGGATTAGGAAGACTAAGTTAATAAATGACACAGTTCATAATAGGCCTAATATCCTAAGGCAATCTCATAGCCTAGCTTAGCCTACTTTGTGGATAAAATTATTTTCTTGTTTTTTTATTTCATTTCTAGGCCAAAAACTAAAAAGTTGATAAGTGTTTGATAAATCTATTTTTAGACTTATTTTATTTAATTAAATTTTTATAGAATAGAGCCTACTTATTTTTACTATAGATGCATGGTTGGAGCCTTAAGGCCTAGAGCCAAGATACAATCTTTATGGGGCCCTAACTATTTTGGAACAAATTTGTATGCAATTTTTTGTATAATTTTTATTTACCTTAAATAAATATATAAGTTTTTGGTACCTAAATTTTATAAGCAAGTGTTTTAAGCTTTTTATGCAATCTATTAATAAAGAAATCTATTTAAACATTACAACTCAATAGGCCTAACTTTGTTTTATATGTAACAAGTATAAGTCTTATATAGTTGAATTGAAAACCATGCTCTGGATCACATAGTATAGTATAGGCCTATGCCTAAACATTTGGGTATGCATTAGCCTTGCAATCAAAAATAAGCATACACAATGTAGAGCCCTGATTCAAATAGTTCATTAGATTCAAAATATGAATCCAGTAAAGATACAAGCTGTTAAAGCCCATAGATTTTAATACCACTAAAGTTTAATTCATAGAACAATCTTTTTATAGCCTAGATTCTTAAATTTGAAGTCATTCTCAATTAAAAACTTGTTAACAGTTAGGAAGAAGGCAAAGTTAAGAGTTAATACATGTTAAATTAAGATTTAAGGCCTTTATAATGTTTTTCCTCTTCTCAATATTTTTATCTGTCTTTTTTTCTTTTCTCTTATCCCCTATCCTTTTTTCTCTTATTTTCCTCTCCTCTCTTATCTCTTCTCTCTCCTCTTCTCTCTTTCTATTCTAATCTCTCATCTTATCTTTCCTCTCTAATTTCCTATTTTCTCTTTCTTCTTTTCTCTATTCTCTTCACTCTCCTCTCATATCCTCTCTTATCTTATCTACTTTTTTTCTCCTTTCTTCTTTTCTCTCTTCTCTCTTCTTTCCTCTTTCATCTTTTCTGATCTTATCTATCATCTCATCTCCTCTCTTTCTTCTTATCTCTTCTTCTCTCTTATCTCTTTCATCCCTCACTTAGCTTTTCTCTCTTCTTTTATCCTTTCTCCTATCACATTGCTTGCTTCTCTGTTTGCTCATCTCTAATCTTCTATTTCCTCTCCTTTGAAGTAAGAAAATTTGCTCACATTTTTGCTGAAGATAAAAGGATAGAAGAGGGCATTGAGGAAAAAGGGTAGAAAGAAAAAGGGAGAAAGGAGAGGGGAAAAGAGAAGGAAAAGGGGAGAGAAAAGAGGGGAGAGAAAGTAGAGAAGGGAGAGAGAAGAAAGTTGAAGAGACACCAACCTTTCTAATTAGGAAGTTTCAAAGAACCCAAGGGGCAAGGGCTAGATAGAGGGACTTCGTAAGCTAGGGTTTGCTGACCCTTGCTCAAAAGTTTAAGAAATCAATGGGAAACTATTGGCATAGGCTGCTGACTTACTTAATCCTTTTTGCAAATTAGTTGCTTCTTTTGCGACTTACCTAATCATTTGTGCAACTTAATTTGCTTTTGTTGCAACTTGTTTTTCTTTTGCTTTACCATTTCTATTTCCTTGGTTTCTTGGCTTTTTGTTTTTGATCAACTTAATTTTGCAACTTACCCTGGTCTACCACAATTTATAGTAGCCAGATGGGCCAGGTTGGCCAGCAGTTGCACATGCATACACATTTTCACATTGGCTATTCAATTTACTTTTTAATTAAAAAATGATAGAACAAAGCTGTCTATACAGTTATTAGGGCATCAACATATTCTTTTTTAGATTTGTCCCAATAAGGCTTGTTTGCTTTTGTGTCAGTAGTAAACTAGTAGTAGTAAGAACATTTTAAAATCTTTTTTTGACACTAATTGACAGAGACTGCTAGCCTAGCTTGCAGCTCTTAGGGGCGGACACTTTAAAAGAAATATGAATCACACGTAATCTACCTTGTCAATTGTCAACTGTATTGACAAAAACTTATGCATTCCAGCAGTTTTGTCAGGTTTCTTTGAGAGAGCATCAGAGAACATACCGAAGCATATATTAGAGACCGCTAGCTGCGTTGCCATGGAAACTGACCGGCCTCATTCTCCTACTGTGCCAGCCGAGCGGGTGAATCTTCGTCTGCTGCTGGTCACCGGGGAGACGCACAATTTCCTGTTCAATCCTGACGATTGCGCGGAGGAGATCACGGAGTTCGTGTACAACAACTGGCCGGAAGGTGCGGGGGCTGTCTGGTTTTATTGCTTTTTCTTAGACTGATTTATGTTGCCTTATGTGCTGAGGAATATGTTCAGTTTTTCTGGTCTATAGTTGCTAGGTAGGGCCCGCTTAGATCCTCAGTTACTGGGCCAGCCTCCCAGATCTCTAGTTGCTAGGCCAGCCTCCCAGATCCTCAGTTGCTGGGCCAGCCTCCCAGATCCTCGGTTGCTAGGCCAGCCTCCCAGATCCTCAGTTGCTGGGCCAGCCTCCCAGGTCCTCGGTTGCTAGGCCAGCCTTCCAGATCCTCAGTTTCTGGGCCAGCCCCCCAGAGCCTCAGTTGCTGAGCCAGCCTCCCAGATCCTCAGTTGCTGGGCCAGCCTTCCAGATCCTCAGTTGCTGGGCCAGTCTCCCAGATCAGTTGCTGGGCCAGCCTCCCAGATCTCCAGTTGCTAGGCCAGCCTCCCAGATCTCCAGTTGCTAGGCCAGCCTCGCAGATCCTCAGTTGCTGGGCCAGCCTCCCATATCCTCAGTTGCTGGGCCAGTCTCCCAGATCAGTTGGTGGGCCAGCCTCCCAGATTCTCGGTTGCCATGCCAGCCTCCCAGATCTTCAGTTGCTGGGTCATCGTAACTGCATGCACGTCTGCCGGTGTCTATCAGTGATAGCTGTCTAACAATTCCCCACTGCAGATTGGTCTGAGGTGCCTCGTCCGGCATCCAACATTCTGCGCCTCATCTACCAGGGCCGGTTTCTGCATCGCAGCGTCACGCTAGCGGCGCTGCGGTTGCCAGTCGGCAAAACCACCGTCATGCATTTAGTTGCTAGGGACACGGCGCCAGAGCCGCACAGAGAGGGTAAGTTGATGATGGCTTTGTATGCTGCTGTTTTCGGTCTGACGCTCCTGTCACTCTGGCACTCGGTCACTCACTCCAGCACTCACACGGTCACTCTAGAGCTCGCTCACTCACTCCAGCACTCACACGGTCACTCTAGCACTCGCTCACTCACTCCAGCACTCACACGGTCACTCTAGCACTCGCTCACTCACTCCAGCACTCACACAGTCACTATAGAACTCGCTCACTCACTCCAGCACTCACACGGTCACTCTAGCACTCGCTCATTCACTCTAGCACTCACACAGTCACTCTAGCACTCGCTCACTCACTCCAGCACTCACACGGTCACTCTAGCACTCACCCAGTCACTCTAGCACTCACACAGTCACTCTAGCACTCACACGGTCACTCTAGCATTCCCCCAGTCACTCCAGCACTCACACAGTCACTCTAGCACTCACCCAGTCACTCTAGAACTCACACAGTCTCTCTAGCACTCACAAAGTCACTCTAGCACTCGCTCACTCACTCCAGAACTCACACGGTCACTCTAGCACTCGCTCATTCACTCCAGCACTCACACGGTCACTCTAGCACTCGCTCATTCACTCCAGCACTCACACGGTCACTCTAGCATTCCCCCAGTCACTCCAGAACTCGCTCACTCACTCTAGCACTCACACAGTCACTCTAGCACTCACACGGTCACTCTAGCACTCGCTCACTCACTCCAGCACTCACACGGTCACTCTAGTGCTCGTTCAGTCAAACACTCGCTCAGTCAGTCTAGCACTCAGTCAGTTTGGTCATTTATTTTCAGTCATTGTAACTGAGTCATTTAAATATTCATAATATTCTAGCTAGTCATTATGCTGTGCGCCGGCGAAGATCCCAGTGTTTCATCTCACGCATCCCTTGATCAGCAAAGCGCAGTTTTCCCTGCTCAACTCAACAGCTTCTACAGTCTCTTGCTTATCTGTCTGCACATAAATAATTAATCAGCATCCAGGCACAGCCCTCAAAGGCCCATTGCTGTGTTTTCCTAGAAGCTAGAATGCAATGTTTGCCAAGCAGTAGTTCAATAGAACTACACGTAATCAAACAGATTAAAACAGTCTTAATGAGAATCTTAATCTATCTATCTATCTATCTATCTATCTATCTATCTATCTATCTATCCATCTATCTATTTATCTCTTTATCTATCTATTTATGTATCTATCTATCTATCTATCTATCCATCTATCTATCTATCTATATATGTAGCTATATATGTAGCTATCTCTCTATCTATCTGTCCATTTATGTTTCTATCTATCTATCCATCTATCTATCCATCTATCTATCTATCTATCTATCTATCTATCTATCTATCTATCTATCTATCTATCTATCTATCTACAGTATCTATCTATCTATCTATCTATCTATCCATCTATCTCTCTATCTATCTATCCATCTATCTATCTATCTATCTATCTATCTATCCATCTATCTCTCTATCTATCTATCTATCCATCTATCTATCTATCTATCTATCTATCTATCTATCTATCTATCTATCCATCTATCTCTCTATCTATCTATCTATCTATCTATCTATCTATCTATCTATCTATCTATGTATCTATCTATCTATCAATCCATTTATCTATCTATCTATCTATCTAGATTAAAGAGAATAGACTCAATAAAATTTTACTGTGAAATAATGCCCCCCCCCCGATGTACTGTAAATTTACAGGTGAAAACCGTCGCGGCAAGAATGGCGACTCGGGCTGTTGCTGCGGCTGCACCTGCTGCTGCAACGTACTGTAAAGTCAGTACATCATTTTGCCTATTCAAGCAGGTATATTGATAAGCTTTTCAAAGACTTTACCTAATGGACAACTGCAGTAATAGGAGGCTGCCCTAGCAAATTTTTGTTATGGTTTCTTCTCGAACTGCGCAGTACTTAATGGGGTTTGGCCATAGACATATTTGGTTGTGAAAAATACACTAAAGAGCCCCGAGAGCCTCGTAATTTGTCTATGGCCAAACCTTATTTATACAACGCTGCGCTGGTCTCCCTCCAGTTGGAATTTAATGAAAAGAGAATTTACTATAACCTTTTCAACCTAATATAGTGTAGCTTTTTCCTGCTTTAGTTGTCTGTGGTCTTGCAGTTGAACAAATATTGTTTACAATCTATAATAATGATTTAAAACATTTCTACAGCTGCTAAAAAAGAGATTATGAAAAAAAATCGAATTGTAAATTGTTTTTGTCACAGGAAGCTTCAACTTGTGTCTGTTTCTAATGTTGCAGAATTATTAATCAATTTTAGGTACACAAATCTTATTCAATTTGTCGTTTATTCTATCTACTACTGTTTCCATCTGGATTCCTAGTAGGATGTATTGCGTTTTTTGTGTCATTTCCTAAGCAAATCTGCCTTTTATATCATTGTGTGTTCTTTTGAGGGGAAACGAGAGTCAGTTTTGAAGTTTTTTGTTCTGCATTGTGACTGCTTGATCAATTATTCAACAATAATGCAATATTGTATATTTGTCAATATATTAGTCTATGTTGCCCTGTGTGTTCTCATTAAATATTTTTATTTTGTTTTACCATCGCTTGAATTACTCTCTTTTGAGCGAGGGAAGTCTTACGAAGCAATTGCGGATAAACTAGAACTCTTACACATACTGTACATTATATAATTAATGTACATCACTAGTGTACATTGTCAATGTACATCACTGTACCAATCATTGGTGTACATGTACATTGTCAATGTACATCACTGGATCAATCATTGGTGTACATGTACATTGTCAATGTACATCACTGGATCAATCATTGGTGTACATGTACATTGTCAATGTACATCACTGGATCAATCATTGGTGTCCATGTACATTGTCAATGTACATCACTGGATCAATCATTGGTGTACATGTACATTGTCAATGTACATCACTGGATCAATCATTGGTGTACATGTACATTGTCAATGTACATCACTGGATCAATCATTGGTGTACATGTACATTGTAAATGTACATCACTGGATCAATCATTGGTGTACATTGTCAATGTACATCACTGGATCAATCATTGGTGTACATGTACATTGTCAATGTACATCACTGGATCAATCATTGGTGTACATGCAATTTGCAAAGGTACATCACTGTAACAATCATTAGTGTTCATTGCCAATGTACATCATATATTAAATGTGCATAGCAATAATATATACATAAGAATACTTATAAATTTGCCGGATTGCTTCTAACGACATTTTAAATCCCGTGTCTACTTTCTGTCAGTAGTCTCTTGTGCTTTTGCGAAATAACGTATACGCTAGTATTGTTTCTTTGTGACGATACAGAAGAATGTTATATCTGGATAATAACATACTCTTATTTCGAAGTATATAAACTTTATAAACAAAAAATAGCAAATAATCTCTTGTGCACTACCTACACTTCATCGATAAGTAGTATACTATTTCATATTTTTTGTGCGCGCTTCAACTATATGCACACAAAAAATTAATTCAATAATATTTGTACACAGTGTTTAACAGTGTCTTTCAACTAAATGTTTAATATTATCATTTATAGTTATGGTTTATAAAACTAAGCATGCTGTTGTCAACTGATTAATTCTGTCAATATATCGATTTTCTTGTCTAAAATTGATTTTTTAAGTGAGCAGTTTAGTTCAGTGACTGAGGGTCAGGGAAGAGAGGCTGATTAAGTGACTGAGGGTCAGGGAGGAGAGGCTGATTCAGTGACTGAGGGTCAGGGAGGAGAGGCAGACTCAGTGACTGAGGGAGGAGAGGCTGATTAAGTGACTGAGGGTCAGGGAGGAGAGGCAGCCTCAATGACTGAGGGTCAGGGAGTAGAGGCTGATTAAGTGACTGAGGGTCAGGGAGGAGAGGCTGATTAAGTGACTGAGGGTCAGGGAGGAGAGGCAGCCTCAGTGACTGAGGGTCAGGGAGGAGAGGCTGATTAAGTGACTGAGGGTCAGGGAGGAGAGGCAGCCTCAATGACTGAGGGTCAGGGAGGAGAGGCTGATTAAGTGACTGAGGGTCAGGGAAGAGAGGCTGATTAAGTGACTGAGGGTCAGGGAGGAGAGGCTGATTAAGTGACTGAGGGTCAGGGAGGAGAGGCTGATTAAGTGACTGAGGGTCAAGGAGGAGAGGCAGCCTCAGTGACTGAGGGTCAGGGAGGAGAGGCTGATTAAGTGACTGAGGGTCAGGGAGGAGAGGCAGCCTCAATGACTGAGGGTCAGGGAGGAGAGGCTGATTAAGTGACTGAGGGTCAGGGAAGAGAGGCTGATTCAGTGACTGAGGGTCAGGGAGGAGAGGCTGATTAAGTGACTGAGGGTCAGGGAGGAGAGGCTGATTAAGTGACTGAGGGTCAGGGAGGAGAGGCAGCCTCAGTGACTGAGGGTCAGGGAGGAGAGGCTGATTAAGTGACTGAGGGTCAGGGAAGAGAGGCTGATTAAGTGACTGAGGGTCAGGGAGGAGAGGCTGATTCAGTGACTGAGGGTCAGGGAGGAGAGGCAGACTCAGTGACTGAGGGAGGAGAGGCTGATTAAGTGACTGAGGGTCAGGGAGGAGAGGCAGCCTCAGTGACTGAGGGTCAGGGAGGAGAGGCTGATTAAGTGACTGAGGGTCAGGGAGGAGAGGCTGATTAAGTGACTGAGGGTCAGGGAGGAGAGGCAGCCTCAGTGACTGAGGGTCAGGGAGGAGAGGCTGATTAAGTGACTGAGGGAGGAGAGGCTGGGCTGATTAAGTGACTGAGGGAGGAGAGGCTGATTAAGTGACTGAGGGAGGAGAGGCTGATTAAGTGACTGAGGGAGGAGAGGCTGATTCAGAAATTAAGGGAGCGGAAAGGCCGATTCAGGGGGTGGAGGCAAGCTCAACGATTCAAACAACGCAAAAGACGTCAATTTCCTGAAGCTTTTAGTGATGTTTTTTGTGGCAGGAAACTGTGTAACTGCGAAGAAAAATTTCCATATATTTGTTTGCTTTTCTGTTAAAAAGCAAATAAAAGTTCCATTTACATGTAGTTCTCTGTCAACAGTCAAATATTAATTGCCAGCGTTAAAACACAGCTGCAAGCTACGTAGGTGTTGGCCTTCGTTATACTGTAGCGTTTCCGGGGAAAGAGAAACCAAAATACATTTCACTAGATGGACTCATTGCAACTATAGAAAAAGCCTTTTTTCAAAACTTCTACGTGTACCTCACCTTCATCCAGACCCACTGCTCAGCCTCTCGGCTTCATCCAGACCCACTCAGCCTCACAGCTTCATCCAGACCCACTGCTCAGCCTCTCGGCTTCATCCAGACCCACTCAGCCTCACAGCTTCATCCAGACACACTGCTCAGCTTCACAGCTTCATCCAGACCCACTGCTCAGCCTCTCGGCTTCATCCAGACCCACTCAGCCTCACAGCTTTATCCAGACCCACTGCTCAGCCTCTCAGCTTCATCCAGACACACTGCTCAGCTTCACAGCTTCATCCAGACACACTGCTCAGCTTTCACAGCTTCATCCAGACCCACTGCTCAGCCTTTCGGCTTCATCCAGACCCACTCAGCCTCACAGCTTCATCCAGACCCACTGCTCAGCCTCTCAGCTTCATCCAGACCCACTCAGCCTCACAGCTTCATCCAGACCCACTCAGCCTCTCAGCTTCATCCAGACCCACTGATCAGCCTCACAGCTTCATCCAGACCCACTCAGCCTCACAGCTTCACCCGGACCCCTATGCTCAGCCTCACCGCTTCATTCAGACTCCCTAATCAGCCTCACAGCTTCATCCAGACCCACTCAGCCTCACAGCATATCATCCAGACCCACTCAGCCTCGCTGGCCACCTCAAAGGGCACAGCGACGAACTTTAGTAGCCGGCACAGAAGTTTTGAAGGCTCAAAAACGCAGCCCAGGCAGTCCTGGCTGAGGTGGCAGAACAAAGCACTGGATGGCGTCGCCGACCCTTGCGCTGAGATGAGCAGCAGAGCTGATTCGAGTGGAGAGAGTCGGCACGGACGAAATTGGTAGCTTTTTGAGCATCGGTCCAACTGCGGCCGTCGCGTGTTGTTGCATATGCGATAAACAGCTTCGTAGTATACTAAAGTGCACTGGCAGTAGGACGAACTTTATAGACACAATAAATTTAGGCCTAGAAATCCAATGTCAGTGGACAAGCAACACGTGGGACATACTCGGTTGGTAGAAAAGAAACTTTCGTAAACGGAATTCCTGGAATTAGCTCCACATTTTTGAGTGGAGTTGCCGGGACAAGAACTGCAGCTAGACTCGGCCGCTGAGCTGCAGCGTCATCGAATCGTGTCTTACTAGCACTTCGGCACTAACGGAGTAGGGACCAATTGACTTCAGACCGCGCAGTCCGGACAGATCCCGGTTAGAAGTGTCTACATAGCAACCGATGTAACGGAATCCCAGAAGCTGCCGATAAGGCAACAGCAAAGTCAATTGGACCTCGGTTAGCAACAAAAGAAGATATATTGTAGCAAGGAGTTGCAGTTTCGGCATTTTGCCACTTTTTCACTTAAAATCTGATTGCAAAGTTCGAAGGATAATTTTCAGTATCGATTTTGGATGGCTTTGATGGAAGCAGCTTTGGAATTTTCTTTTTAATTCCGAAGGGGACAATGGCTGCAGAGCCGCTGCCTATAGAATAGACCCCCTGCTCAGTCTCAGCTTCATCAAGACCCCCTCTTGATCCTCACAGCTTCATCCAGACCCCCTGCTCATCCTCACAGCTTCATCCGGACCCACTGCTTCATCCAGACCCCTGCTCATCCTCACAGCTTCATCCAGACCCACTGTTCAGTCTCACAGCTTCATTCAGACCCACTGCTCAGTCTCACAGCTTCATCAAGACCCCCTCTTGATCCTCACAGCTTCATCCAGACCCCCTGCTCATCCTCACAGCTTCATCCGGACCCACTGTTTCATCCAGACCCACTGCTCATCCTCACAGCTTCATCCAGACCCACTGCTCATCCTCACAGCTTCATCCAGACTCCCTCATCCTCACAGCTTCATCCAGACCCACTGATCAGCCTCACAGCTTCATCCAGACCCCCTGCTCATCCTCACAGCTTCATCCAGACCCCCTGCTCAGCATCACTGCTTTATCTAGACCCTCTCACAGCTTCATCCAGACCCCCTGCTCAGCATCACTGCTTTATCTAGACCCTCTCACAGCTTCATCCAGACTCAGTAGTGTGTCCAGACTTCTGCATCAGCCTTAAGCAGAATAGTGGCACCATTCTAACAAGCTTAAAATCGTTAAACTACATGTAGCTGGCAGACAATGAGTGATTAGATTGCAACAATCGGCTTGTATATTATTTTCTCAATTCGTGTAAGAAAACGTGTAAAAATGTTTTACAGAAACTCAATTTAAATCAAGCAGCAACTAATAATAAGAATTAGACAGGCCAACCAGCTTGCTAGGTTCATTATCAATACATGCGTGCGGCTAATTAACCATTATAAACATGACTGCAAGTGATATGACATACATGTACTTGTACACAAAACTTTTGCACACGATAGCACACACAAAAGCGCACTTAATTTAAGCACACACGAAAGTGCATTTAACTATAGCACACACTAAAGTGCATTAAACTATAGCACACACTAAAGTGCATTTAACTATAGCACACACTAAAGTGCATTAAACTATAGCACACACTAAAGTGCATTTAACTATAGCACACACTAAAGTGCATTTAACTATAGCACACACTAAAGTGCATTTAACTATAGCACACACTAAAGTGCATTTAACTATAGCACACACTAAAGTGCATTTAACTATAGCACACACTAAAGTGCATTTAACTATAGCACACACTAAAGTGCATTTAACTTCAAGGTACAGAGGTACGTTTATTAAAGTACATTGAATTACAGGTAAAACACAAAAGTACACTCAGGCACAAAAGTACATTTAGCAGCAAACATTAAATTTGATGAAAGTACACACGCCAGGTAAACCTATAAACATGTGTCTCAGGCAAACCTATAAACAGACGCTAAAGTGCATTAACAAACAAAATGAATTGCTGTTAATAGAGGCACATGTACACAGCAAGAGAAAAAACAGTTCGTACAGACAGACATGAGAGCAGAGCGATAACAGATATACTCGTACAAAGCAGAAAAAAGCAAAATGGATTTCATTATTGATTAACAATTTAACATTTAAACAGAATTAACGTAACGCAATTCTCAGTTGTAACAATAAATAGGTAAAATCTACTATTAAACAAAATATTAACAACAAGCTGCCAGATAGGTAAATAATATTAACACTATCTGTTCGGAATTCGTTTTAATACAAATTTGCCAGACCGCAGGTGCTTCAACGACACTTTTATCTTGGCGCCGTCTGAGGATCGCTTGATAATTACCTGCGATTTAGGGCGGGTGGAGGAGAACTTCGTAATTAATTATTATTGTTTAGGAGTGCCTACCTGTCTGTTTAGGAGTAGGCACTGTTTATTCAGGAGTAAACACTGTTTATTTACGAGTAGGCACTGTTTATTCAGGAGTAGGCACCTGTTTATTTAGGAGTAGGCACTGTTTATTCAGGAGTAGGCACTGTTTATTTAAGAGTAGGCACTGTTTATTTACGAGTAGGCACTGTTTATTCAGGAGTAGGCACCTGTTTATTTAGGAGTAGGCACTGTTTATTCAGGAGTAGGCACTGTTTATTTAAGAGTAGGCACTGTTTATTTACGAGTAGGCACTGTTTATTCAGGAGTAGGCACCTGTTTATTTAGGAGTAGGCACTGTTTATTCAGGAGTAGGCACCTGTTTATTTAGGAGTAGGCACTGTTTATTCAGGAGTAGGCACTGTTTATTTAAGAGTAGGCACTGTTTATTTACGAGTAGGCACTGTTTATTCAGGAGTAGGCACCTGTTTATTTAGGAGTAGGCACTGTTTATTTACGAGTAGGCACTGTTTATTCAGGAGTAGGCACCTGTTTATTTAGGAGTAGGCACTGTTTATTCAGGAGTAGGCACTGTTTATTTACGAGTAGGCACTGTTTATTCAGGAGTAGGCACCTGTTTATTTACGAGTAGGCACTGTTTATTCAGGAGTAGGCACTGTTTATTCAGGAGTAGGCACCTGTTTATTTACGAGTAGGCACTGTTTATTCAGGAGTAGGCACCTGTTTATTTAGGAGTAGGCACTGTTTATTCAGGAGTAGGCACCTGTTTATTTAGGAGTAGGCACTGTTTATTCAGGAGTAGGCACTGTTTATTTAAGAGTAGGCACTGTTTATTTACGAGTAGGCACTGTTTATTCAGGAGTAGGCACCTGTTTATTTAGGAGTAGGCACTGTTTATTCAGGAGTAGGCACTGTTTATTTAAGAGTAGGCACTGTTTATTTACGAGTAGGCACTGTTTATTCAGGAGTAGGCACCTGTTTATTTAGGAGTAGGCACTGTTTATTCAGGAGTAGGCACCTGTTTATTTAGGAGTAGGCACTGTTTATTCAGGAGTAGGCACTGTTTATTTAAGAGTAGGCACTGTTTATTTACGAGTAGGCACTGTTTATTCAGGAGTAGGCACCTGTCTATTTAGGAGTAGGTACCTATTTGTTAAGGAGTAAATACCTGTCCACCTTAGAATTAGCTACCTGTCCACCTTAGAATAAGCTACTTGTCCACCTCAGCATTAGCTACCTGTCCACCTTAGAATAAGCTACCTGTCCACCTCAGCATTAGCTACATTGGCTCACCTCCTGCTGGCTAACATTAACAATCATTCCGCAGCACCGGGGCGCTCGCCGGGTCTCAAGCGAAACCTGCACACCCCGTCCGAAACTTCGATCCCGATAGTACAGCACGCCGTCCACAACTTGCAGCTGCGATGCCGAAGTCGTTCCGCTAACGCCCGACGCCCCTGCCGTAGCGCCAGAAGCCGCCGCTCCGCCAGCAGCGCCTCCGGCCGCTGTCAATCCCGAAGAACTCGTAGTAGAAGTGGACGCCACCCTCTGCCTGGCTTTGGCGATGATTCGCAGATCCTCTTGAATGTCCGAGTCGGGCAGCAGCGGGTCGAAAGCGCCACCGACGCCCCACAGCGGTGCACCGATAGAGCCGAGGCCGCCAACAGCGGCTGTTGAAGCGCCAGTGGATGTCGAAGAAGCGACACCGGCAGCCGCTGCGGTGGCCGCTGAGATGCCACCGGAGCAGGGATCTCCGGACGCCGCCACAGCCAGTAGGGCGGCAGCGGCAGCGCTGGCCGCTGATACACCGCTGCCACCAGCGCCGGAAGCTGACGAGCCAGTGTCGACTTGCCCGACGGCCTCTTTGGCGGCGGCCGCGGCTGCGGAGACTTTTGCCGGCTGTCGATTCCGCAGTCGCCAAGTGGCCGGCTGTTTCACGTCGTGCACGTCGCCGTCGAAATTCAAATCGAAACTGGCCCGTTCGACCTCCACAGCTCGGCGCTTCTCCTTCAGCTCGGCTAGCAGGAGGTCCGTCAGCTCCTGGGGGGGGGGGGCGATGGCGAGTGGGATTTTCGTGGGGATTGTGTCTTGAGGTGGGATTGTGTCTTAGAGGTTGGATTGTGTCTTGAGGTGGGATTGTGTCTTGAGGTGGGATTGTGTCTCAGGGGTGGGATTGTGTCTCAGGGGTGGGATTGTGTCTTGAGGTGGGATTGTGTATTGAGGTGGGATTGTGTCTTGAGGTGGGATTGTGTCTTAGAGGTTGGATTGTGTCTTGAGGTGGGATTGTGTCTCAGGGGTGGGATTGTGTCTCAGGGGTGGGATTGTGTCTTGAGGTGGGATTGTGTCTTGAGGTGGGATTGTGTCTCAGGGGTGGGATTGTGTCTCAGGGGTGGGATTGTGTCTCATGGGTGGGATTGTGTCTTGAGGTGGGATTGTGTCTTGAGGTATGATTGTGTATTGAGGTGGGATTGTGTCTCAGGGGTGGGATTGTGTCTCAGGGGTGGGATTGTGTCTTGAGGTGGGATTGTGTCTTGAGGTGGGATTGTGTCTTAGAGGTGGGATTGTGTCTCAGGAGTGGGGTTGTGTCTCAGAGGTGGGATTGTGTTTTAGGGGTGGGATTGTGCCTCAGGGGTGGGATTGTGTCTCAGGGGTGGGATTGTGTCTCAGGGGTGGGATTGTGTCTCAAGGGTGGGATTGTGTATCAGGGGTGGGATTGTGTCTCAAGGGTGGGATTGTGTATCAGGGGTGGGATTGTGTCTCAGGGGTGGGATTGTGTCTCAGGGGTGGGATTGTGTCTCAGGGGTGGGATTGTGTCTCAGGGGTGGGATTGTGTATCAGGGGTGGGATTGTCTCAGGGGTGGGATTGTGTCTTGAGGTGGGATTGTGTCTTGAGGTGGGATTGTGTCTTAGAGGTGGGATTGTGTCTTGGAGGTGGGATTGTGTCTTGAGGTGGGATTGTGTCTTGGAGGTGGGATTGTGTCTTAGAGGTGGGATTGTGTCTTGGAGGTGGGATTGTGTATTGGAGGACGGATTTTGTCTCAGGGGTGGGATTGTCAAAGGGTTGGGATTGTGTCTTGGAGGTGGGATTTTGTCTCAGGGGTGGGATTGTCTTAGAGGTGGTATGTGTCTTAAAAGTGGAATTGTGTCTCAGAGGTGGGATTGTGTCCTACAGGTGAGAATGTGCTACAGGTGAGAATGTGTCCTACAGATGAGAATGTGTCCTACAGGTGAGAATGTGCATTACAGGTGAGAATGTGTCCTACAGATGAGAATGTGTCCTACAGGTGAGAATGTGCATTAAGGTGAGAATGTGTCCTACCGGTAAGAATGTGTATTAAAGAGAAAAGCGAGCTCTGGAGGTTACACACACTGCCTAGCCTAGGAAAAAATGTTCAAATTCGACTGCACTTCTAAGCAACTCCAATTCTCAAGAGTTGGCATACAGCCAGCTCACCTTTTTCCTAGACTCCAGCTCCCTCTGAGCGCTGTGCTTTTCAGCGGCATGTTCCTTGTTAATAAGCTCGCAGCGCAGGTTGTACCAATCCCGCGCCGCCTGCTGCCTGTCCTGGCACTCGGCCTCCAATTCAGCTTTGCATCTTTGATACTCTGGCAAGGTGCCTTTATCTAGGCGAGCTAATCTGGATTGTAATCTTTCTAATCGGTTATCTGTGCCAGCAGTAGCCTGCTGCTGTTGATGCTGCTGAGACTGAGTCTGGATCGAGTCAGATAGTGGCGATAGAATTATTGGCGACTGATGATTGTTTGCTGTGACAGCTGGCTGTTCGAGCACAATGCCAAATGAAAGCATTGGAGTGAGAACTGCTGAAGGTGGGGCAATTATGAGTTTGTTTCCTGTGCCATTTGAATCTTTTTGTTACACACTATACACTACTACTGCACACTAATATAATCAAACTGCAATAATGTAAACACTATCTATAATAATTTCAAGCTTTTGTTTCTAGCCAATTTGTACCTTCACCTGTAGTCTACTTTTGCTTTGATTTTTATCTAGAGTAATCATAGGCTATTTTTAATTATATGATCTAAATTGTTGCTAACATCTATATAAGCATATGCTTAAAAATAACATTGCTCTCATAACACCCTTGTTAAGCCTAGTGGGATCTGCCAAATAGTTTGTTTAGAGTTGTAAATATCAAAAGTATGCTAAGACCCACAGCCCATGCTAAGACCCATGCTAGTCTAAGTTGCTATTTTTTAATAGTACTGAGTACACTTGAGACTAATGCTTAAACAAACTGATATCAACACTACTATAATATATTATACATTTATATCCCAAAGATTTAGATTGGAACTATCTAACTTATTCAATAATAAGGGTCATTCTATAAGTAACAAAACTAAAAAAAAGAAATTTTTAGATTACTTTAAATCTAAAAAAGCTATTCAAAAATTCTTATTTAAAAAAAATCTATGTACAAAAGCTTATTTATAACTTTCTTGACTTCACATTGCCAAACATATATGCGCAACCTCCAAAATTCGGTCGGCCATGCGACTTAGTTTTAACAAAAATGCGACGTAGTTTTTGGCCAAAAATGCGACTTACATGTAAAAAAACCCTGATGCAAAATTAACGCAACTTTGGGTAAACGGCAGGAGTAACTATAACTGTCTTATTAAGTCAAAATGCCTCGTCAGCTACTTAGTACTACTACTTTATACTTTTTCGGGTGGGCATTTTTGTGACTTCCTTGGTTGGCCGCCAAATTGGTCGGCCGGATCGGCCGACTCGGCGACTGTTGCGCATGTATGTTGCCAAATAATGGCTTTATAGCATTTTATTTGAAATTAGCTAAAATATGCTCCAAATCTACTAAAAAATCAGTTCAACTTTGACTAATTATTAATACTCACTAATTATTATTACCATTTACTTTAAAACTTTAAAAAAGAATGATAAATATCTTTTTTATTGAATGCATAGAGTTTTATTTCTATAGGATTATATAGATAGAAAAAAGGTATATAATCACTCAAAATGGTGATACTCTTTGGTATTGATAATATAAAACACTTATATTAAAAATTCAAGTTTTTATTATATTTGTCTAAAGAAAAGCTAATATACATTATACTTACTTACTTAATATAATATAGTATAATAGGCCTATAGGGCCTAATTATACTTGCTTAGTATCAGTGGTGTGATTGGAAAGTTTGCCAAATTTTGCGCCAACTGAAAATTTTCGCGCCATGCCAATAATATTCTACTGACAGCCAAATAAGTCAATTGATGACACTTTTAAAGATGCATCTGGCTACCAATTAGCATGTCTCTCAAGTCCCAGCCATGTCTCACCTGAACTTCTTGTTGGCGATGTCTGCAGGCAGACAACTGCTTGTGCTGGTGATTGATGACATTGACAGCAGCTCAGCAGCCTTGCGCTTCAAGACGAGCTCAGCTAGCTTCTCTGCCTCCTTCTGCTTCTTCTTCTGCACATTCTGCTGCTGACACCTCAGTTCTTCAATCTCAGCGTCCTTGCTTTTGGTGGCCGCCATCAACTTGTGAAGCAGCAGTTAGATTAATCTCCTAAGCTATGACATTCTTATATTTCATACTGTCTGACAAGAGAATAAGTGTAAAAAGCAGAAAATAAGAATGCAATTTTTGCACCCATGGTTCCACAAAATTTCGTGCTAGACCCCTAGGATTCACGCATTGCAGTACTCACTATTAATTGTAGCACCATGGGGAAGTCATTTGATAAGCAGAATGCACTCCTTAGAAGATTACTAGTGGTTTAAATAGCATGTTAGAATCACACACACCCACCCTCAATATATACCCACACAGCCGGGCTCTGGAATGTTCCAGAAAGTTCTTAGACAGAAAGTTCTAGAAACCGCGGGAACTTTCTCCCCAACCGAATAATATTTGTCTATAGTATAAAGTTTCAGCATAAAGTAAAAAAGTAGTGACTCAAAAAAGATATGCATGTTTGATTGCAGACTTTCCAAACAATCCTTATAACTTAATGTTTATAAAGAAAATAACCTTAAGCTTTATTTTTTAATTTAAGCCAAAAGCTAGTTGCAAAAATGCAATTTTTTTAAGATTTTGGATTCTATAAACTAATCTATATTGCTATTGTATATATGGCTTTAATAGACCTACTTCTATTAAAGCATATGCTTAGTTTAGTTTAGTAAGACATAGGCCTATATATATAGATATCATTATCATTATCATACATCATATCTTTTGAAAAAATTAAATTGTCAATAGACAAATATTTGTAAACTAGAAACCTTCTAACATAGCCTTTTACTATGTCATTGTTCAAAGTATGCCAATTTTTAGAAATTAGATTAAGAGCTTAAGAGAAATTTGGCATTATGCTCCTTCTATACATCTAAATAAATTTCTAAAATCATAAGAAATTAGATTTTAGGTGAATTTTCTATGGGGTGATACACCAATGTAAAAGTGCTATGACAGAGTCACATGGAAGCATATAGCAACAAATGGCAACAAAAAAGTTTTGGTCAGGCTCTTCGGGGGGGATACATCCCCCTACCCCCCCTCCCTACGCCCCTGCTTGTAGGCATAGAGCTGTAGAGTAGAGCATAGTTTATAGTAGTTACATTACAGGCCAAAAAATCATGGCCCCCATGCTTTCCTTTCCTGGTCACAAGTTATCAAGTACTAAGCTAAAAAGAATATAAATAGCTTAAATATCCTTAGACATATAATATTATCGAGCTGACTGTCACTGTCAGTGATAGTAGGCCCCAGTAGTGCTATGTATCTCTTTTCAAAGTAATTTTTTATTTTTCTTGAAGATATTTTCATCGAAATATTATTTATTTAAAATTATTTGATTCTTTTGTAAAAAAAACAAATGCAAAAGTAATGCACTGCAGGTAAAACAAAGAAAAAAAATTAAAAGATAAAATCATACATCAAAAAGTTAGTTACTGTACCAAAGGAAATTAAACAAGAAAATAGTAGATAAGCAAAAACAAAAGGTTTTGATCATTCTAAAACGTTCACTTTTTAATAATGCGCTTTATTCGCACCATGTGCACTCGGATTCTGGGCCCACACGTGCGAACAAAAGTAGGATTTTTACTTCTGCTTGCGAGTTGGCGTGATGAATCTCTTGCAAAATTGAATCCTTGTTCTTTCAATGATATTATAATTTAAATATAATCTATATCAATATGGTGTTAATGTTTGTAATAAAAACTACTATAACTGATAGATATTCTTAACTGTAAAATGTATCTTTAGGAATTATTATAAGCCTAGTTCTACACAAATACAAGATTTTAGCTTGGGATCTAGTATGCTTTAGGAAATTGCATTTTTAATACTACTGAAATTAAAAAGTAAAAAAACTACAAAATTATAATATTAAAAGGTGTTGTGTATTTTTATAGGCCTAGTATTATTTGTAGCTCTTGGGCTGATGCAATAAATTGACAAAAGAGCCTAATCATTTTATTCTATATCAGTCATAGTACTAAATATCATAAGGTCTCCGAGTGTGCTTTTTTATGCAGCTTTGAAAATAGGCCTACACTTAGAATTAAGAAAATATTCATAGGCCTAAATTAAAGCTGTGCATACCAAAGCACTTTTCAAATAGAATTAAGTAGGAAATGTCTGTTTTACTTAAATAGGCAGTACTTTTATATAGAATAACCTGTTCTTTTCTTTAATTCTAGGTATAGTCAACAAATTTTAATCAGTTTCTAAAAATATATAAAATCCTTAAAGACCTAATCGTTGTCATTAATTTTGTGTCAACACTCAATACTATTGTTGTTACTTATATTAATATATAAATTTTATATAAATCAATAAAGTCAAAATATTTTTTTCTTTTACACTAAAGTCAATTATTTTTTTATTTTAGCAGACAACTCTTTGTAAATCTGTTGCTACAAGCACCAATTAAAAATATCAACCAAAATTATCAAAAATGAGCAATCATTCAAGGAATTCTTCAAGCTCTGGTAAGTATTTATGCTCGTACATAATTACATAAAAACTTAAAGGTGAAACTAGTAAGGCATTTTTGTAAATTTATGTCCCTTGGAATGCAACTTTAATTATGGTACCTTGATTATAGACAAAAGCATTTTTTAAACAATTGCTAATATTTGAGGCTCATTGACATTAGGGTCACACCATATTTTTACTATCCAAAAATTAAAGAATGTAAATATTTTGAGTAGATCTGCTTAAGAACAGAGTTAGCTAAATTTGTAAACCCAGCTGTGGGTTTACTTTCGCCAGATATTTTTCTAATAATTAGCTATCAACTTTTCTTTTCTGATTGACTGGCACCCCATCAGCAGATGCTATGGAAGCCTCAACAGTGCCAAAAGCGTCAACCGCCACTCAAGAGGAACTAGAAGAACCCGATTGGAAAGCTCTGGTGGCTCAAGCTGTCCTATCTGTATCTGATTGGCCAGAGATGAATGAGGATCTGTGCATAACTGAGCCAATTGATAGTCTAGCAAAGCCGGCTAAATATCAAAGTACTGCCGAAGGCGCATGCGCTGAGCCTGCAGAGAAACGGCAGAAGACAAAAAAGCATAAGAAAAGCAAAAAGAGGCGATCCAACTCAGCGGCTGACTCATCAGCGCCGAAGTCTGCAAAAAAGCAGTCAAATGAAACTGCGAATTGCTCCAGTGTTGAGCAGCTGCAGCAGATGGAAGAAGAGTACTATCGACTGTTGATGCCGCCGCCGCCAGTGCCTCCGCCGAAACGATGTCACGCTCGACGCGGTGGTGCTAGCAACAGCAGGGCTGCATCTACTGCTACTGCTTATAGTAGTATTAGTAGAGCTACTAGTTCAGCTGCCACCTATGCTCCTGCTGGCTCTGCCGCCGTTACCGCTGCTTCAAGATATTTCATCTCTACTACTGGCGCTAGTAGCCATAATAGTATTGATAATAGAGACGAGAACGCCAGAATTGCTATTGAGACGGCGAAAAAATATTTGCCTGAACTGCTGTGCGAGCCTATGCCTCCTGCTCTTGCGTAGGTTCTTGTAGTAGTAGTAGTAGCAGTAGTACTAGCAGGGGTAGTAGTAGTAGTAGGAGTAGTAGTAGTAGCAGTAGGAGTAGTAGTAGCAGTAGTAGTAGTAGCAGTAGTAGTAGTAGTAGTAGTAGTAGACGTAGTAGTAGTAGCAGTAGTAGTAGTGGTAGTAGACTAGTAGTAGTAGTAGTAGTAGAAGTAGTAGTAGTAGTAGCAGTAGCAGTAGTAGTAGTGGTAGTAGACTAGTAGTAGTAGTAGTAGCAGTAGTAGTACTAGCAGTAGTAGTACTATCAGTATTAGTAGTAGCAGTAGTAGTAGAAGTAGTAGTAGTAGAAGTAGTAGTAGCAGTAGTAGTAGTAGTAGTAGTATTAGTAATGGTAGTAGCAGCAGCAGTAGTAGTAGCAGTAGTAGCAGTAGTAGTAGTAGCAGTAGTAGCAGTAGTAGTAGTAGCAGTAGTAGTAGTAGTAGGAGTAATTTTTGTAGTAGTATGATAAATCGTGTGTATTAATATGCATATTCAAATTATTATAAGTATAAGTATGTCTTATAAATGTTTTTTTTAATGTCTGCACCAGTAATAGTTATAGTATTAGCATTAGTAGCTTTACTAAAGTAACGTTTTTATATCAGTAGTATTTTTATTCGCTTTTGTAACAAAAATTAATTATTTATTGAAGGTCCGGACGCTCGGAAGCTCTCACTAAACGTTTTCGTAGCATTGAGCAGCGCATTTATAATTTGCGCGACACCATTGTGGATACTTTCTCCAAGAAGGTATGTATTTATTATCTGGTTAAATGCATCCAAATCCTTCTTCATTCATAATGTGCTGTCGCTCTTCTCACGTAATTTAGTGTCCTGTCTCTAACCCCTTCAGGTCCTTCAGTTCAGTGTCCTGTCTCTAACCCCTTCAGGTCATTTAGTGTCCTGTCTCTAACCCCTTCAGGTCCTTCAGTTCAGTGTCCTGTCTCTAACCCCTTCAGGTCATTTAGTGTCCTGTCTCTAATCCCTTCAGGTCCTTCAGTTCAGTGTCCTGTCTCTAACCCCTTCAGGTCATTTAGTGTCCTGTCTCTAACCCCTTCAGGTCCTTCAGTTCAGTGTCCTGTCTCTAACCCCTTCAGGTCATTCAGTGTCCTGTCTCTAACCCCTTCAGGTCATTCAGTGTCCTGTCTCTAACCCCTTCAGGTCCTTCAGTTCAGTGTCCTGTCTCTAACCCCTTCAGGTCATTTAGTGTCCTGTCTCTAACCCCTTCAGGTCCTTCAGTTCAGTGTCCTGTCTCTAACCCCTTCAGGTCATTTAGTGTCCTGTCTCTAACCCCTTCAAGTCCTTCAGTTCAGTGTCCTGTCTCTAACCCCTTCAGGTCATTCAGTGTCCTGTCTCTAACCCCTTCAGGTCATTTAGTGTCCTGTCTCTAACCCCTTCAGGTCCTTCAGTTCAGTGTCCTGTCTCTAACCCCTTCAGGTCCTTCAGTGTCCT
>NIVC01000046.1:95000-204105 GCA_002269645.1 Macrostomum lignano
GTATGAAGTATGTTTCCAATAGATCTCATCTCAGCGCCTCCCCAGTTGCTGAGCTAGCCTCCCAGATCCTCAGTTGCTGGGCCACCAGCCTCCCAGATCCTCAGTTGTTGGGCCAGCCTCCCAGATCCTCAGTTGCTGGGCCACCAGCCTCCCAGATTCTCAGTTGCTGGGCCAGCCTCCCAGATCCTCAGTTGCTGGGCCAGCCTCCCAGATCCTCAGTTGGTGGGCCACCAGCTTCCCAGCCTCCCAGATCCTCAGTTGCTGGGCCAGCCTCCCAGATCCTCAGTTGTTGGGCCAGCCTCCCAGATCCTCAGTTGTTGGGCCAGCCTCCCAGATCCTTAGTTGCTGGGCCACCAGCCTCCCAGATTCTCAGTTGCTGGGCCAGCCTCCCAGATCCTCAGTTGCTGGACCACCAGCTTCCCAGCCTCCCAGATCCTCAGTTGCTGGGCCAGCCTCCCAGATCCTCAGTTGTTGGACCACCAGCTTCCCAGCCTCCCAGATCCTCAGTTGCTGGGCCAGCCTCCCAGATCCTCAGTTGCTGGACCACCAGCTTCCCAGCCTCCCAGATCCTCTGTTGCTGTGCCAGTCTCCCAGATCCTCAGTTGCTGTGCCAGTCTCCCAGATTATCAGTTGCTGGACCATCAGCTTCCCAGCCTCCCAGATCCCCAGTTGCTGTGCCAGCCTCCCAGATCCTCAGTTGCTGGGACAGCCTCCCAGATCATCAGTTGCTGGACCACCAGCTTCCCAGCCTCCCAGATCCTCAGTTGCTGTGCCAGTCTCCCAGATCCTCAGTTGCTGTTCATCAGCTTCCCAGCCTCCCAGATCCCCAGCTGCTGTGCCAGCCTCCCAGATCCTCAGTTGCTGGGCTACAGCCCAATCCATAGTCTTAGTGTTTGGTTTAACTTCTTAAAATGAACTGATTGGGTGCTTTTTAATTTTATATTTAATTTATTTCGAATATTGCAGGACCGTGAGGATTTCAATCCTAACGACTCATCTTTGCCAGAAGAGGCTGTTGCTGCCGAGGCTGCGGCTTCTGCCGATGAGGTGGATAATCAGAGCGATGACGATGGCGAGCTCTGTGAGCAGTTCGCCGAGCTCGGTGAGGCTGAGCTAGATCAGATGATTCAGGAGGCCGAGTCTGCTCTGAAGGATGTTGGGTGTGTTGACCGCATTCTCTTTTATAGTACTTTTGGTTGGCCCTCAGATTGACTGTCTTATACATGTTATACCCAGTCTCTAATACCTTAAAACCCAATCTAACACCCTAATATCCGGTGTCTAACACAGTGTGTCACATCTAGCACCCAGCCTCTCCAACACCCTAACATCCAGTGTCTAACACAGTGTGTAACATCTAGCACCCAGCCTCTCTAACACCCTAACATCCAGTGTCTAACACAGTGTGTAACATCTAGCACCCAGCCTCTCTAACACCCTAACATCCAGTGTCTAACACAGTGTGTAACATCTAGCACCCAGCCTCTCTAACACCCTAACATCCAGTGTCTAACACAGTGTGTAACATCTAGCACCCAGCCTCTCTAACACCCTAACATCCAGTGTCTAACACAGTGTGTAACATCTAGCACCCAGCCTCTCTAACACCCTAACATCCAGTGTCTAACACAGTGTGTAACATCTAGCACCCAGCCTCTCTAACACCCTAACATCCAGTGTCTAACACAGTGTGTAACATCTAGCACCCAGCCTCTCTAACACCCTAACATCTAGTGTCTAACACAGTGTGTAACATCTAGCACCCAGCCTCTCTAACACCCTAACATCCAGTGTCTAACACAGTGTGTAACATCTAGCACCCAGCCTCTCTAACACCCTAATATCCAGTGTCTAACACAGTGTGTAACATCTAGCACCCAGCCTCTCTAACACCCTAACATCTAGTGTCTAACACAGTGTGTAACATCTAGCACCCAGCCTCTCTAACACCCTAACATCCAGTGTCTAACACAGTGTGTAACATCTAGCACCCAGCCTCTCTAACTCCCTAACATCCAGTGTCTAACACAGTGTGTAACATCTAGCACCCAGCCTCTCTAACACCCTAACATCTAGTGTCTAACACACTCAAACTTAACCAGTAAGCAATTTAAACCACCTGTCACCCAGGGAGCTTGCGCAGCTCGAACAAGACGAGGACGAAGACTCAACCAAGGCCGAGCTTGCCGCCCTGCTGACTCGATTGGAGATTGCTGAACAAAAACTTGATGAAGAGCAGCTGCTGACAGCCTGTGGTGACGAGGCTACTGCTGAGGCTGCTGCTGAGGCTGGAGGCGCTCAGATGGACACGGGTGGAAACGGTGAATCAGGTATTTAGCCTTGAATAGGCTGTACTTACCTGTAGATTGGCTCCAACTGCGGAGACAGTGACAAATGGGGAATAGTGAGGGACAACTAGAGAGTGACAGACAGATATAGTGAGGGACAGAATCTGAAATAGATAGATAGATAGATAGATAGATAGATAGGTAGATAGATAGATAGATAGATACGAGTAGATAGATAGATAGATAGATAGATAGATAGATAGATACGAGTAGATAAATAGATAGACAGATAGATAGATAGATAGATAGATAGACAGATAGATAGATAGATAGACAGATAGATAGATAGATAGATAGATAGATACATACATACATACATACATACATATGTACATGCATACATACATAGATGTGTGAGAGAGTAACGGACGTGAGGGAATGGTACATATGAGGGAGAGTGAGTGACAAATGGCAGAGAGTGACAGTACGGGTGATCTACCCCAATCAAAACCGACAATTTCAGCCGCAGCAGAGGGCGGCACCGCAGGAGAAGAATCGGATTTAGAATTCGATTACACGGAGCTGAACACAACTGAGCTCGATGATCTGCTCGAGGCTGAGGAGCTGGAACTGGCCAATATACTGGCTCCGCTTCGCGTACGCCAACAGGAGATTCTGGCGGCTCTGCGCGAATCTGAAACGACTGCGGAACCGGCCGCCACATCTGATGCTTCGTTTTTGTTTTAGTGACGCACTTTTGGTCATTAAAGTCTGACTTTTTGGTTCTTTGCGGTAAAAAATATGTTACCTAGTGTTTTCTCTGTTTCTTGTTGCCCATTTTTGCGCATTTTCTTCGTTTTTCTGCCTTTTTGTGCGCATTTTTCTTCGTTTTTTTCTGCCTTTTTGTGCGCATTTTTCTTCGTTTTTCTGCCTTTTTGTGCGCATTTTTCTTCGTTTTTTTCCTGCCTTTTTGTGCGCATTTTTCTTCGTTTTTTCTGCCTTTTTGTGCGCATTTTTCTTCGTTTTTCCTGCCTTTTTGTGCGCATTTTTCTTCGTTTTTTTCCTGCCTTTTTGTGCGCATTTTTCTTCGTTTTTTTCATGCCTTTTTGTGCGCATTTTTCTTCGTTTTTTTCCTGCCTTTTTGTGCGCATTTTTCTTCGTTTTTTTCCTGCCTTTTTGTGCGCATTTTTCTTCGTTTTTTTCCTGCCTTTTTGTGCGCATTTTTCTTCGTTTTTTTCCTGCCTTTTTGTGCGCATTTTTCTTCGTTTTTCTGCCTTTTTGTGCGCATTTTTCTTCGTTTTTTCCTGCCTTTTTGTGCGCATTTTTCTTCGTTTTTCTGCCTTTTTGTGCGCATTTTTCTTCGTTTTTTCCTGCCTTTTTGTGCGCATTTTTCTTCGTTTTTTTCCTGCCTTTTTGTGCGCATTTTTCTTCGTTTTTTCTGCCTTTTTGTGCGCATTTTTCTTCGTTTTTTCCTGCCTTTTTGTGCGCATTTTTCTTCGTTTTTTCCTGCCTTTTTGTGCGCATTTTTCTTCGTTTTTTCATGCCTTTTTGTGCGCATTTTTCTTCGTTTTTTCATGCCTTTTTGTGCGCATTTTTCTTCGTTTTTTCATGCCTTTTTGTGCGCATTTTTCTTCGTTTTTCTGCCTTTTTGTGCGCATTTTTCTTCGTTTTTTCATGCCTTTTTGTGCGCATTTTTCTTCGTTTTTTTCATGCCTTTTTGTGCGCATTTTTCTTCGTTTTTTTCATGCCTTTTTGTGCGCATTTTTCTTCGTTTTTTTCCTGCCTTTTTGTGCGCATTTTTCTTCGTTTTTGTTGACTTTCGTGCTCTTTTTAGTCTTCAATGCACTGTACCCGATTCTCTTAGTCTCCGTTCTCACTTTGCTCCTCACGTCTCCTCTCATCCCTCTCATCTCATTTACAACAGTTTAGCAATATTTGGCTATATATAATATACACATTTGGTTGCATTTTGAGAATGTCCTTTTTTGAAGGTTGTCTTTTTCAAGGCTGGCTGGCAATTTTGCTAAACAATATAATTGAGAGCTCGCTTTCTTTTTATTGACTTGCGCTCATAATATGTATGCATTTGCTTTAGTTTGAGGGCTTGGCGGATTTAAATTAGGGATATTTTTGGCTTTTAAGTTGATATGTAGTTTATGGTGATTCTCCCTTTAGTTTATGGTGATTCTCTGTAGTTTATGGTGATTCTCCCTTTAGTTTATGGTGATTCTCCCTGTAGTTTATGGCGATTCTCCCTGTAGTTTATGGCGATTCTCCCTGTAGTTTATGGTGATTCTCTCTGTAGTTTATGGCGATTCTCCCTGTAGTTTATGGCGATTCTCCCTGTAGTTTATGGTGATTCTCTCTGTAGTTTATGGTGATTCTCCCTGTAGTTATGGCGATTCTCCCTGTAGTTTATGGCGATTCTCTCTGTAGTTGATGGTGATTCTCTCTGTAGTTTATGGCGATTCTCTCTGTAGTTGATGGTGATTCTCTCTGTAGTTTATGGCGATTCTCTCTGTAGTTTATTGTGATTCTCTCTGTAGTTTATGGTGATTCTCTCTGTAGTTTATGGCGATTCTCCCTGTAGTTTATGGCGATTCTCCCTGTAGTTTATGGTGATTCTCTCTGTAGTTTATGGCGATTCTCCCTGTAGTTTATGGTGATTCTCTCTGTAGTTTATGGCGATTCTCCCTGTAGTTTATGGCGATTCTCCCTGTAGTTTATGGTGATTCTCTCTGTAGTTTATGGTGATTCTCCCTGTAGTTATGGCGATTCTCCCTGTAGTTTATGGCGATTCTCTCTGTAGTTTATGGCGATTCTCTCTGTAGTTTATGGCGATTCTCTCTGTAGTTTATTGTGATTCTCTCTGTAGTTGATGGTGATTCTCTCTGTAGTTTATGGCGATTCTCCCTGTAGTTTATTGTGATTCTCTCTGTAGTTGATGGTGATTCTCTCTGTAGTTTATGGTGATTCTCTGTAGTTTATGGCGATTCTCTGTAGTTTTTGGCGATTCTCTGTAGTTTATGGCGATTCTCTGTAGTTTATGGCGATTCTCTGTAGTTTATGGTGATTCTCTGTAGTTTGTGGCGATTCTCTGTAGTTTATGGTGATTCTCTGTAGTTTGTGGCGATTCTCCTTGTAGTTTGTGGCGATTCTCTCTGTAGTTTATGGTGATTCTCCCTGTAGTTATGGCGATTCTCCCTGTAGTTTATGGCGATTCTCCCTGTAGTTTATGGTGATTCTCCCTGTAGTTTATGGCGATTCTCCCTGTAGTTTATGGCGATTCTCCCTGTAGTTTATGGTGATTCTCTCTGTAGTTTATGGCGATTCTCCCTGTAGTTTATGGCGATTCTCCCTGTAGTTTATGGTGATTCTCTCTGTAGTTTATGGCGATTCTCCCTGTAGTTTATGGTGATTCTCTCTGTAGTTTATGGCGATTCTCCCTGTAGTTTATGGCGATTCTCCCTGTAGTTTATGGTGATTCTCTCTGTAGTTTATGGTGATTCTCCCTGTAGTTATGGCGATTCTCCCTGTAGTTTATGGCGATTCTCTCTGTAGTTTATGGCGATTCTCTCTGTAGTTTATGGCGATTCTCTCTGTAGTTTATTGTGATTCTCTCTGTAGTTGATGGTGATTCTCTCTGTAGTTTATGGCGATTCTCCCTGTAGTTTATGGTGATTCTCTCTGTAGTTTATGGTGATTCTCTCTGTAGTTTATGGCGATTCTCCCTGTAGTTTATGGTGATTCTCTCTGTAGTTTATGGCGATTCTCCCTGTAGTTTATGGCGATTCTCCCTGTAGTTTATGGTGATTCTCTCTGTAGTTTATGGTGATTCTCCCTGTAGTTATGGCGATTCTCCCTGTAGTTTATGGCGATTCTCTCTGTAGTTTATGGCGATTCTCTCTGTAGTTTATGGCGATTCTCTCTGTAGTTTATTGTGATTCTCTCTGTAGTTGATGGTGATTCTCTCTGTAGTTTATGGCGATTCTCCCTGTAGTTTATGGTGATTCTCTCTGTAGTTTATGGCGATTCTCCCTGTAGTTGATGGTGATTCTCTCTGTAGTTTATGGTGATTCTCTGTAGTTTATGGCGATTCTCTGTAGTTTTTGGCGATTCTCTGTAGTTTATGGCGATTCTCTGTAGTTTATGGCGATTCTCTGTAGTTTATGGTGATTCTCTGTAGTTTGTGGCGATTCTCTGTAGTTTATGGTGATTCTCTGTAGTTTGTGGCGATTCTCCTTGTAGTTTGTGGCGATTCTCCTTGTAGTTTGTGGCGATTCTCTTTGTAGTTTATGAGGATTCTGAGGATTCCCTGTAGTTTATGAGGATTTCCTGTAGTTTATGAGGATTTCCTGTAGTTTTATGGGGATTCTTCCTGTAGTTTTATGGGGATTCTTCCTGTAGTTTTATGGGGATTCTTCCTGTAGTTTATAGCGATTTTCTCCTTGGTTTAAGGCAATTCCGTGTGGTTCGCTGTGAACCTAAACCTAAAGTAATCTAAACCAAAACCAGCCCAAAAACCAAAACCAAACTGGTCCTGCAACCCGATCATGCCACGTTCAGAAGGCACCGCACTTGTATTAATAAAGTCCGCCTAGAAAAGCGGAAAAAAATCTCAAGTCCTTTAGGCCCCAGTTCCCTGCATTATTCAGCAGTGCCCAATTAATTTATTATTAATGTGACAGAGTGTTTGAATGTCGTGTGTCACAAAAAAACACAGCCACGAACCAACACATAAGCAAACTAAAAAAGTACCGGTCTATATTGAATAATACTTAGCAAACAACTATGAGCTGTCCAATACCTAAAGTTTTGACCTTCAAGACCCTCATAGAATCGGCCTTCAATACCCTGACAGAATTGGCCTTCAAAACCTTGCATGATGGAATCTGCCTTCAATATCCTCATAAAATCGGCCTTTCAAAGCTTCACAGAATTGCCCTTCAATACCCTCACAGAATCGGCCTTCAAAACCCTCCCAAAATCAGCCTTTAAATGTCTCATAGAATCTGTCTTCAAAACCCTTATAGAATCGGCCTTCAATACCCTTAAATAGAATCGGCCTTCAATACCCTTAAATAGAATCGGCCTTCAATACCCTTAAATAGAATCGGCCTTCAATACCCTTAAATAGAATCGGCCTTCAATACCCTTAAATAGAATCGGCCTTCAATCCCTTATAGAATCTGTCTTCAAAACCCTCAAATAGAATCGGCCTTCAATACCCTTAAATAGAATCGGCCTTCAATCCCTTATAGAATCTGTCTTCAAAACCCTCAAATAGAATCGGCCTTCAATACCCTTAAATAGAATCGGCCTTCAATCCCTTATAGAATCGGCCTTCAAAACCCTCCCAAAATCAGCCTTTAAATGTCTCATAGAATCTGTCTTCAAAACCCTTATAGAATCGGCCTTCAATACCCTTAAATAGAATCGGCCTTCAATCCCTTATAGAATCTGTCTTCAAAACCCTCAAATAGAATCGGCCTTCAATCCCTTATAGAATCGGCCTTCAAAACCCTCCCAAAATCAGCCTTTAAATGTCTCATAGAATCTGTCTTCAAAACCCTTATAGAATCGGCCTTCAATACCCTTAAATAGAATCGGCCTTCAATACCCTTAAATAGAATCGGCCTTCAATACCCTTAAATAGAATCGGCCTTCAATACCCTTAAATAGAATCGGCCTTCAATACCCTTAAATAGAATCGGCCTTCAATACCCTTAAATAGAATCGGCCTTCAATACCCTTAAATAGAATCGGCCTTCAATACCCTTAAATAGAATCGGCCTTCAATACCCTTAAATAGAATCGGCCTTCAATACCCTTAAATAGAATCGGCCTTCAATACCCTTAAATAGAATCGGCCTTCAATCCCTTATAGAATCTGTCTTCAAAACCCTTATAGAATCGGCCTTCAATACCCTTAAATAGAATCGGCCTTCAATCCCTTATAGAATCTGTCTTCAAAACCCTCAAATAGAATCGGCCTTCAATCCCTTATAGAATCGGCCTTCAAAACCCTCCCAGAATCAGCTTTCAAAACCCTCATAGAGTCGGCCTTCAAACTAACCCGAAAACCTGCCCGATAACTATTCAAATTTCTATTGCCAATAAAATTTTCTAGAATTCCGTAAACAAGACATTTTAAAAAAAACGATGTTTTATTACCAGTTGTAAATTTCTCCAAAGATGTTGAGTTTATTTCTTTAGTAAGTATACCGTTCTATTGAATTCTCAAAAGAACTGCAAGTTATTGCAATTCAGTTTTGCATAGCAGCGGGATTAGTGAACTCCAAAATGTCTTTTAATTGTCTTCACCTTTGCCGCTCCGCTTGAACGCGCTGTAGTATTGCTCAAACAGGCTCTCCAAAAGTCGGCTCTGACGTTCGCAGTTTCCGCACGACATCCGCCCGCCGATTGGCACAGGCGACGATGTTGAGGCTTTGCAGCACTGACCGGATGGGCAGTCAGAGTCGCTCGAACAGCTGAAAGCGCCGCTGCTGTCGTCTGCCGAGTCAGTCAGGGCCGCGTCCTCGGCCAGCCGCATGTCTGCCTGGTTGGGGGCGCAGCGGCCGTAGGAGGCTGAGGGAAATAGGATGCAGATACTCTCAGTGTCCTCAGTGTCTACTCTTAGTGTCCACTCTCAGTGTCTACTCTCAGTGTCTATTCTCAGTGTCTACTCTCTGTGTCTACTCTCAGTGTCTACTCTCAGTGTCTACTCTCAGTGTCTACTCTCAGTTTCTACTTTCAGTGTCTACTCTCAGTGTCTACTCTCTGTGTCTACTCTCTGTGTCTACTCTATTCTCTCTCCCAATAGTGCATCCCTAACTTAGCCCACATATCTTTACTGGGATGAAAGACAACAACCAACATTCCAATTGCGTTTGAGACCTTTTTGTCTCACCTGAAGCAATATATGTAGCCTAATAGCTAACAGAAGAAAATCAGACTCAGGTCCAACCTCCGGTGTACTTGATTTTGTGCAAATAATTTTCTACACGTACTGAAGACACAATGACTCGCTTTACCTTGCCCAGAGAATGACATATTGAGATATGGAAATTCGCATTGCAAACTGTTCCTTCAGCAAATATTTGGCTTACCATAACAGCCACGCCCATTGTTACTTGGACTGACAGGTCGAAAATTGATAATTGAAGAACAAGTTCTAACTGGATCTCTAGGAGTGCTGGTTATGGGGCTGTGATCGAGAATCTGTAACTAAAACATTTGGCCACTTTAATCTGAGATTTGGCTCCACTTTACCTGAGATTTGGCGCCATTTCACCTGAGATTTGGCGCCACTTTAACTGGGATTTAGCGCCACTTTATTCGAGATTTGGCGCCACTTTACTTGAGATTTGGCGCCACTTTACTTGAGATTTGGCGCCACTTTATTCGAAATTTGGCGCCACTTTAACTGAGATTTAGCGCCACTTTATTCGAGATTTGGCGCCACTTTACTTGAGATTTGGCGCCACTTTACTTGAGATTTGGCGCCACTTTATTCGAAATTTGGCGCCACTTTAACTGAGATTTAGCGCCACTTTTTTCGAGATTTGGCGCCACTTTACTTGAGATTTGGCGCCACTTTACTTGAGATTTGGCGCCACTTTACCTGAGATTTAGCGTCACTTTATTCGAAATTTGGCGCCAGTTTATCTGAGATTTGGCTCCACTTTACCTGAGATTTGGCGCCACTTTACGTAAGATTTGGCGCCATTTTACCTGATATTTGACGCCATTTCTATGAGATTTGGCGCCACTTTATTTTAGCCTCAAAAGGAAAATTTGAAACAACATCTCGCCAGTTATAATTGTATTTATCGATCCAGTGCGCAAGCATCAGATCCCGAGACCGCACGGGATCCTGAGAACCGAACAGGTTCGTTGCCTGTGCGGGTTACGTCAGTGTATAAATATTTGTCAGACTCACCCTGGCTAGCTCGCAAACAGCTGTAGTTCTCACAGCAGGCGGCCTGGGTGAAGCAGACCGCTCCCTCGCCTTCACACTGCGGGGTGGGGGGTTGAGTCAAATTGAGAGTGGTGGTGCAGGTGTTGGATTTGTTGTTGGAAGTCTTGCATGTCGGTGGCCGTAGACAGAATTTTTCCATCTGGGGTGGATGGGTCGCGAGCGTCCATGCAGCGTCCGACATCCAGCAAGCAGCTTAGACACGAATTCAGCACCAACAAACACGAATTCAGCACCAACAGACAAGAATTCAGCACCAGCAGACACGAATTCAGCACCAACAGACACGAATTCAGCATCAACAGACACGAATTCAGCACCAACAGACAAGAATTCAGCACCAACAGACACGAATTCAGCACCAACAGACAAGAATTCAGCACCAACAGACACGAATTCAGCACCAACAGACAAGAATTCAACACCAACAGACACGAATTCAGCACCAACAGACAAGAATTCAACACCAACAGACAAGAATTCAGCACCAACAGACACGAATTCAGCACCAACAGACAAGAATTCAGCACCAACAGACAAGAATTCAACACCAACAGACAAGAATTCAACACCAACAGACACGAATTCAGCACCAACAGACAAGAATTCAGCACCAACAGACAAGAATTCAACACCAACAGACAAGAATTCAACACCAACAGACACGAATTCAGCACCAACAAACAAGAATTCAGCACCAACAGACAAGAATTCAGCACCAACAGACAAGAATTCAGCACCAGCAGACACGAATTCAGCACCAACAGACACGAATTCAGCACCAACAGACACGAATTAAGCACTAACAGACACGAATTCAGCACCAACAGACACGAATTCAGCACCAACAGACACGAATTCAGCACCAACAGACACGAATTCAGCACCAACAGACAAGAATTCAACACCAACAGACAAGAATTCAACACCAACAGACACGAATTCAGCACCAACAAACAAGAATTCAGCACCAACAGACAAGAATTCAGCACCAACAGACAAGAATTCAACACCAACAGACACGAATTCAGCACCAACAAACAAGAATTCAGCACCAACAGACAAGAATTCAGCACCAACAGACAAGAATTCAACACCAACAGACACGAATTCAGCACCAACAAACAAGAATTCAGCACCAACAGACAAGAATTCAGCACCAACAGACAAGAATTCAGCACCAACAGACAAGAATTCAGCACCAACAGACAAGAATTCAACACCAACAGACAAGAATTCAGCACCAACAGACAAGAATTCAGCACCAGCAGACACGAATTCAGCACCAACAGACACGAATTCAGCACCAACAGACACGAATTAAGCACCAACAGACACGAATTCAGCACCAACAGACACGAATTCAGCACCAACAGACACGAATTCAGCACCAACAGACACGAATTCAGCACCAACAGACAAGAATTCAACACCAACAGACAAGAATTCAACACCAACAGACACGAATTCAGCACCAACAAACAAGAATTCAGCACCAACAGACAAGAATTCAGCACCAACAGACAAGAATTCAACACCAACAGACACGAATTCAGCACCAACAGACAAGAATTCAACACCAACAGACAAGAATTCAGCACCAACAAACAAGAATTCAGCACCAACAGACAAGAATTCAACACCAACAGACACGAATTCAGCACCAACAGACAAGAATTCAACACCAACAGACACGAATTCAGCACCAACAGACAAGAATTCAGCACCAACAGACAAGAATTCAACACCAACAGACAAGAATTCAGCACCAACAGACAAGAATTCAACACCAACAGACACGAATTCAGCACCAACAGACAAGAATTCAGCACCAACAGACAAGAATTCAACACCAACAGACACGAATTCAGCACCAACAGACAAGAATTCAACACCAACAGACACGAATTCAGCACCAACAGACAAGAATTCAGCACCAACAGACAAGAATTCAACACCAACAGACAAGAATTCAACACCAACAGACACGAATTCAGCACCAACAGACAAGAATTCAGCACCAACAGACAAGAATTCAGCATTTTTCAAGGCAACGAAGCTCATGGTATCTCATGGATGCAACAAAATATGGAAAAAAACTCTCACACAAGAAAATTACAAGCAAGAATGGCTGACGGAATTGAAAGCGTGAGGGTGACAAACTAATAGGGGCTGTTAAAATGATTAAATAGCGAGAGCGCCTTCTTCAGGTCAAGTTTCACTTAAACGTAGGAAGCTTAATTGCAGCTCCTGCTTCACACTTCAGCTTAATATTTATTACAGGCCCTTGACAATTGCTGAGAGTCCACGAAATAGGCCCTATAATTATATTAGTAGCTATAAGCTGTGAGCAGCAACTGGGCTGCAGTCTGCTGCTCTTGTTCGTGTCAGAAGCAATTATCATATTTTGCTTGCCATTGCTTTCATGCTGACTAAGAATTGGAAGAATATGTCTGAAATGACTTCTGCAATTGCACTGATATTAAAGTAAGCCTCTGCACCCAGCCCTCAACCAGCCTCACCCAGTCCTCACTCAGCCTCACCCAGTCCTCACTCAGCCTCACTCAGCCTCACCCAGTCCTCACTCAGCCTCACCCAGTCCTCACTCAGCCTCACCCAGTCCTCACTCAGCCTCATCCAGTCCTCACTCAGCCTCACCCAGTCCTCACTCAGCCTCATCCAGTCCTCACTCAGCCTCACCCAGTCCTCACTCAGCCTCACCCAGTCCTCACTCATCCTCACTCAGCCTCACCCAGTCCTCACTCAGTCCTCACTCACCGACAATTTTCCCGAACCGGCAATTCCAGCATAGGCGGCGGTCCGCCCCGGCAGTCTGGCAGCAACAGTCAGCAAAAGCAGCAGAAACAGCAGCTTCTGACCATCAGCTTTCGCGACGCACTGCAGACGCTCAACAGTCATAGTGATGTTGTGTCAAAATATTCTATAATTTTTTTATTTTACTTTTTTGGTGAAAATTGTTCTACAGAAGAAATGTTTAGTTTAGAATTTCTACCAGTAGATTTCGGCTGCAAATCCTTAATCATGTAGCTGTAGCTATGGTTCCCATTAATCCCTTTCCTTTAATCCCATTGCATATAACCATCTAACAGGCTGCTTGAGTGGCAGCCAATCAGAACAGAGCTAACCGTTGCTTTAATCCCTTAATCTTGCCAATGCTGCACCTAGCGCGCTGGACACGCTACACCTGTCAGTGCGTACCTGCATGCGCACGCCATAAACAATTATCACCCCATTTTTATGGCCAGTTTCATTTTTCTATTAATTTGCATTTCACAGTAGCGGGCTTGATGAGTGGCTTTTTTTGCGCTGGATTGAATGGAGTGGCAGTGAGAAACCGTTGGAAAATGCCCCTCTGTTTCTAATTTAGTTGACTGTCTCTCTGTCTGTCTGTCTATCTGTCTGTCTGTCTGTCTGTCTGTCTGTCTGTCTGTCTGTCTGTCTGTCTTAGTGTCTGTCTGTCTGTCTGTCTGTCTGTCTGTCTGTCTGTCTGTCTGTCTGTCTGTCTGTCTGTCTGTCTGTCTGTCTGTCTGTCTGTCTGTCTGTCTGTCTCTCTGTCTGTCTGTCTGTCTTAGTGTCTGTCTGTCTGTCTGTCTGTCTGTCTGTCTGTCTGTCTGTCTGTCTGTCTGTCTGTCTGTCTGTCTGTATTAGTGTCTGTCTGTCTGTCTGTCTGTCTGTCTGTCTGTCTGTCTGTCTGTCTGTCTGTCTGTCTGTCTGTCTGTCTGTCTGTCTGTCTGTCTGTCTGTCTGTCTGTCTGTCTGTCTGTCTGTCTGTCTGTCTGTCTGTCTGTCTGTCTGTCTGTCTGTCTGTCTGTCTGTCTGTCTGTCTGTCTGTCTGCCTGCCTGCCTGTCCGTCTGTCTGTCTGTCTGTCTGTCTGCCTGTCTGCCTGTCTGTCTGTCTGTCTGTCTGTCTGTCTGCCTGTCTGTCTGTCTGTCTGTCTGTCTGTCTGTCTGTCTGTCTCTCTGTCTGCCTGCCTCTTTCAACCCCGCTGAAGCCGGGGCCCCGGCAACTCCGGCCGGTGACTCTGGCACCAGTGCCGCCCCACCGGGGGCAGATGGGCTTGCCGCCGGCTCGGCCGGTGACATGCCCGCACGCGCAACCGGGCCCTCCGCTGAAGCCCGACGCACCCGCAACCAACGCCGCAACGAGCGGCGACGGCGACTACGGGGTACTGCGGGCCGGCCACCGGCGGAGGGGGAACCTAGGGAGGGCGAGGCTGCTGTTGGGCCGAAAGGAACCACAGCAACCCCTGCCCCCCAGGATACAACCCCCGCTGGTGAGCCACCCAGTATACCTGCTACAAGCGCGGCCGGGCCTTCGGGAACCGCCGCCACCAACTACGCCTCAAAGGTCAAGCTCCAACCGGCGGTCATCGTCTTCGGGGAAGAGCAGGACCTCACGGCCGACGAGCTCGACAGTGCCTGGCGCACCATCGATGCTGCGCTCATCGACCAGCTCCTGGCGGGCCGCCCTGTGAGCGTGGTCAAGTCTGCCAAGACCGACGGCTGCATCTTCATCTGGTGCAGCTCGGAGGAGAGCAGCCGCAATCTACGCGAGCTTCTGCCAAAGCTGAACTGGCCCAAGAAGCTCGGCAAGCTCGTCTTCGCCAGCGAGGGCGAACGACAGAAGACCCAGCGCTTTCGCGTCTGGATCCCGGCCGGCTGTGCCATTAAGTCCGGAGATCAGCTTAGGCAAATATTGCTAAAGCTGCACCCCGACCTTGAGGTCAACGGGCTCCTACACCACGCCACTTCCCGCAAGGAGAAGGGGGCTACGGTGATCCTAGGGCTCTCTGATGACTGGGCTAAGCGCTTGCCGCCTAAGTCCACAATTCATATTGGTCTGACTCAGCTGACCATCCTCCGTTGCGAGGAGCGGAAAGCTGATGAAGCCAAGAATGCCAAAGCTTCCGAAACCGGAACTGGGGCCCAGGCTCCTCCGGCAAAGAAGCCGAGGCAAACGGCCGATCCTATGCCCGGTAAGGCAGTTCGCGCTGCTGAAACCGGAAATCGCAATCGCAGACCCGCCAGGAGCACCCGGAGGTCCGGCCTGATCCAGCGCGCGCTGGACCAGGCCAAGAACCGTCGTGCGCATCGTGAGCGGGCCCGCGCTTCTCGCGCTCCACCCCAACAGCCAGAAGGCCAGACTCTAAGCGGGGAGGCTCCGACCGACTGGTTCGAGTCTGTGACTCACCAGGAGGCTGGCGCCACCCGCATCGACCTGACCGACGAGGCAGAGGGGACGGGCAGTGACAGCACCGAAGCACGCAGGGGAGGCGACGGTAACGTCCACGCTGGGCTCACGTCCGCGGAGGACTCCACAGCCACCCTAACTGCTGAGGACGCTGAAACTCCCATGGAGGTCTGCGGGTCACCCACCACTGAAAAGGAGGAGGATGACCTGCTCAACGATTCCCCAACTGCATGATAATGATCAGCAGCCAGGGAATCCATTGCCTGCAGATTAATCTGCAGCACTGCGTCGCAGCCTCGGTCAACCTTATGCGTTACGCCGAGCTTGACAAGCCGGGGCTCATCCTCGTCCAGGAACCCTGGACTCTCAGAGGTAAGCCTCAAAACGCCCCTGCTGGCTACAATTGTTTTTATACTTACCCTCGCGAGGCCAACCAGCCTCCCAGAGCTTGCATCTTTGCGAGCAAAACGCTCAGTGCGTGGCTCAGATCGGACCTGTCCAACAGGGACATCTGCGTCATCCAATCCGAGGACCTTCTTCCTGGGAAGACCACCCTCATTGCCTCGGTTTACCTACCAGGCGATGCTGCGGTCGTCCCCAGAGCCCTCGCTACGCTGGTAGAGCTCTGCTCTGGTAGCTCTGGTAAAACTACGAGCTCCTGGTTGCCGGCGACATCAACGCCCACCACACTCACTGGGGCAGCACTGGCATTAATCAGAGAGGCGAAGACCTCCTAGCCTACGTTGCCTCTACGACCCTCGAGTTCTGCAACTCTGGGTCCACCCCTACCTTTGACAACGGACGGTGGTCGGAGGTGATCGACGCTACGCTCGCAACGCCCAGACTCTACCAGAGTATTGGGGCGTGGCGGGTGCTTCCAGTGTCCTCACTCTCGGATCACAAGTTCATCTCCTTCAACCAAATGGCCGCGCGTAGCGCAACTCGTGTTACGTGGAGACGGAACGCCAGAAATACGGATTGGGAAACCTTCGGGCTCGCCCTGAAGGAATTCCATCGGTCTCCTGGCCAACCATCCACGATCACGTCGTGCCGAGAGGCGGATGAGTGCGCGACTGTTTTGACAGAGACGCTAACCGCCGCCTTTGAGGCGTCCTGCCCTTTAAAAGCCTATAAAGGGAAAAAATCGGCGCCGTGGTGGAATCCCGAGCTCGGCAACCTCCGTCGCAGGGCTAAGAGACTCCACCGCAGAGCAACTAAAACTAAGAGCCCTGCAGACCAAACCGCTTATCATGAAGCAATCCATGAGTTTAAAAGGCAGGTTAGGAATGCAAAGGCTCAAAAATGGCGACAATACTGTGAGGAGCTAGAGGGCTCACGCCCCACCTCCAGAGTTGTGAAAGCGCTCACGCTGGACAAAATGTCTAAGCTCTCCTCGGTCAAACGCACCGACGGTACGTCCACGGACAACCCAGGGGAAACGCTTGATGAAATGCTCACTGCGTTTTTCCCCAACGAGCCAGCTAACCAGACCACTCCGGATCACTCGGAGGGAGGTCACGCGCTGGCTGCCTCTATCATCACGGAGGACCGCATTGTGAGAGCGGCAAATTCCTTCAAGCCTTTCAAAGCCCCAGGACCCGACGGCATTGTACCGGCCCTCCTAAGAGAGGCGGTTAAATGCCCAGGCTTCCTGCGCAAACTTTGCAGCCTTCTTCGGGCATGCATCACGCTTGGTTATGTTCCACAGGCATGGACCGAGGCAAAGGTGATCTTTATCCCTAAGCCAGGCCGCCCGGACTACCATTCTATCAAATCCTTCAGACCGATCAGCTTGACCTCCTCCCTGGTCAAGCTGATGGAGAGACTGGTGCTTTGGCGCCTTCTCTCTGTTGAGCTGAAGAACAAACCTCTCAGCGAGAACCAGCACGCTTTTCGGGCGGGTCGCTCCACTGAAAGCGCGCTGCACGTCCTGGTCGATAAACTCGAGAAGGCCGTGCTTGGTAATGGCTTTGCTCTGGGGATCTTCCTGGACATCATTGGCGCCTTCGATAACGTCCTCTTTGAGGCGTTCCGAAGAGCTCTTTGTGAGAGGCAAACGCACTCACATCTCACCAGATGGATCATGTACATGATCAGCCATCGCACGGCCACCGCCAGTCTGCTGGGCTACCAGAGGACGGTCCCCGTCTGCAAAGGTAGCCCGCAAGGTGGGGTGCTGTCTCCAGTTCTCTGGAAAATGGTCATCGATGAGCTCCTCCGGGATGTTCGGCCTGACCCCATTCTGAAAGTTGGATATGCGGACGATGTCACCGCGGTGGCATCTGGTCCGTCCCCTGATACCCTCAGGGACCTTCTTCAGAACTTCATCTACGCTGCTGAGCAATGGGCGGACCGCTGTGGTTTAAGGCTCTCTGAGACTAAGACCGCAGCGATCATGTTCACCAGCAGGACCAAGTGGCAGATTCGGCCGCTCACGCTTTACGGAAGGGAAATCCCCTTCTGCAAGCAGACTAAATGTCTGGGTATTACCCTGGACCACAGGCTGAACTGGTCACCCCACGTTCAAACAAAAGCCAAAAAGGCCTTCGCAGTCCTCGCGCAATTGCGCAGGGCTGTCGGCACCACCTGGGGGCTCATCCCCAAGCGCCTCTGGTGGATCTACACTGCAATGGTTAGGCCCGCTATCTCGTATGGCGGCCTGATCTGGGCTAGCGCCCTGCAGATAAAGACCTGTCTAGAGGCTCTCAGGAGAGCGCAAGGGCGCGCTTGTCGCACGATCATGAGCGCCCCTCCGTCTGCTCCTTACGATGGCCTCAACGCCTTCCTCAACATTCCTCCGCCGGACATCTTTGTCCGCAGGGAAGCGGCTAAGACTGCCCGCCGTCTAGCTGACGCTGGCATTCGAATCCAGCCCCATAGGGCCATGGCTAAGCGCAAGCTTCTGCCCCACGCTGACCTCTGCCTCAAGGACTTGAGAGACAGCGGCGGGCTCCACGTCCTATCTGACGGCGAACCCCGCACTCTCAACCTCTTTCAGCGCAACAAGGTCACCATCCCCTCTACGGATGCTGCCAATGACCACTGGAATTTCCAGGAGGTCCATTGCTACACGGACGGATCCATCAAAGACGGTCGCGCCGGCTTTGGGGTCTGCATCATCATCAACGGCCGCGTAATTGCCACGCATGCCCAGCACACTGGTAGACTCTCCACAGTCTTCCAGAACGAAGTCCTTGCCATCAGCTCTTGCGCTGCAGAGCTGAACGCCAAGGTTACGAGAGGAAAGACTATTGTCATCCACTCTGACAGCCAAGCGGCCTTACAGGCCCTCTGCCACACCACAACGAACTCCCGGACAGTCGCCGACTGCGCCCGGCAGCTCAACCTCCTGGCCAGAAGCAATACTGTCAGGCTGAAGTGGATCCCAGGGCACGCAGGGTTTCCGGGGAACGAGCTGGCAGACACCCTCGCCAAGAGGGGTGGCTCTGGCTCTTTCTTCGGCCCTGCCCCCCTGGTCCCTATGCCCTTGACAGTCATCAATCGTCAGATCGACGACTGGGCTGACTCCCTACACAGGGACAGATGGGCGGGCACCCAAAACTGCCGGCAATCTCGTGCCGCGGTTCCTTGCCCGTCTCACAGGCTCAGAAACATCCTTCTGAACCAGAATCGGAAGGATATTCGAGCCCTTGTCATGACCCTTACCGGCCATGGCTACCTCGCCAGGCACTGCTTCCTCCGAGGCGACCTCGAGAGCGAAATTTGCCCCTTTTGCGAGTGCGACAATGAAGATGCTCAGCACTTTGTTTGTCATTGCCCTTTCTTTAACAGAGACCGGCTACGCTACCTCGGGCCGAACCCGTCCATTGACGAGGTCTGCCAGCCCGACAGCATCCCACGGCTCATCCAGTTCCTTCGGGCGACTAGACGAGCCAGTTTCTTCCCAACGGAAGATCACGCTGCAGGACGGACCGGCGGACCACCCTGACCGGCCCCACGCCTCTGCCTGTCTGCGGGCCTTCAGGGGCTAGCGGGATGGGCGACCCTCGCCTCCCCGCTGTGTCTACGGACCACCCTGCAGCTAAGTCTAAGTCTAAGTCTGCCTGTCTGTCTGCCTGCCTGTCTGTCTGTCTGTCTGTCTGTCTGTCTGTCTGTCTGTCTGTCTGTCTGTCTGTCTGTCTGTCTGTCTGTCTGGCTGTCTGTCTGTGTGTCTGCATGTCTTGTCTCTCTGTCTTGCAATCTTCATATGTACGCTACGTACGTTAATAATTATGGCTTACGCTCGCAAGATGTACATGTATTTATTGGGAGCGCTAATTATATAACGCTCGGGTATTAACATACTGTAGCAGACTCAAACAGTGTGTTCGCATTTTTATTTGTTTCTGCTTGGTTACATGCATGTCTTAATGTCCTCATGCTACTAGACTGAAGTCCTACATTATGTGAGTTTCGGTTTTTTAGCCGTCATTTTTGGCGCCATTCATTTTAACGCAGAAGGCGCCATAGATTAATTCTGGCGCCCCGAAGCCAAAATTGTTGATTTCCATAACGGTTCATAATTAGTTTAGGTTGGGTGGGGGGACAAAGCATTGAGATGCCCCCTGTCCCCTGCAACACCCCTGCTAAGTGCATGGTAGAGCCCCATTGCACCTTACGACAGAGTCAACTGTCATGTAGCCATAAATCAGTCTTTGAATAAGTCAACAATGTCTTCTATTGACCAGAAAGTTTTTCACAAATTAGGGTATTTTTACAACTACTTTTGTATACTTCGATACATATCGGCAAAAATAAATATTCGATTTTAACCTCTCTGTATTTGTCGAACTTCTCTAAAAATTAAGCACTTACATTTAAAAAAAGTTATAATTACTAAAAATCAGTGCAGTATTTTTAGATGTTTAGCAGCTGCCACAATTTATTTTTATATTCATTGGTGTTTAAAAAAATAAGATATAATAAAAATAAAATAAAAATAGCCACTTCACACTTCGTTTTTGATCAGTTAATGCTAAATTATATCCGAAGTGCAACAAACCTGCAGTCTAAGGAGTGAACTCCAACATCCAACGCTAATATATATATTTTTTTATTTACTATTGATCCTTGTTATTTGTAATTAATAGTTAATCAATCAGTAACCAACCCAGGGATAATACTTTTGAATCATATAATCGTTTTGAAGCAGTGGATAAAATTATGTCTTCCAATCAGAATATATCGACTCGTATTACTGTTTTGTGGCAAATATATATTTTTGCAAATATAAGTGCGCATTGTTTAAAATATGACACATGTACGAAATAAAATATATCGAAAAGCGCTATTTATACTACTATATTGCCTTAAATATCACTTCTGACGCCCCAACGAATGGCCGGGCGTAGTGGCGTGCGTCTGTAATCCAGCTACCTGGAGGCCGGGAAGCGGAACGGCTTGAAGCTGGGAGTCCTGTCTGTCGACGCTCTATGTTGATCAGGTGTCCACTCTAAGCCTGGCGTCAACATGGTCACCCTGGCGGAGGCCGGGGCGGCCAGGTTAGCCAAGGAGAGACGTACCGGCCCAGGGGGTACACCCAGCAGGCAAAAGTCTCCGCGTCGAGCAGTAGAGGGATCGCACCCGTGAATAGGCGTCGGCAGGTAGCCTAGCTAATACAGACGGACTGTAACCTTTTTGCAGTTTTGTCCCCATTTGCCACTGAGCTATATTAAAAATACAAAAGTTCCAAATACTTTTTTAATAAAGCCTAAAGTGCAACATTCCAGATGAAAACAAAAAACTACTTCAAACGAATCGACCAAACATTTGCTGGAGCTGGAGGGTGGCTATAGATTTTACAAATCTCTATAGTCTATAAAGTGACTTGTCAACTGTAGCATGTCATTAAAACTAAAAAATAAACTTAGCCATAAAATGATTTTATTATTTATATTATAAATGACTTATGGTTTTATTTATGAGAATAAACAGTTAAATCATTAGTCCGACACTAATTAATGCAAAATGCAAATAAAAACACTACTAAACGATATTAGAAATACAAGCAAATATAAAGTCTATTACTATTTATTTAAAGTTTAAATTAATTATCAAGTCTCTGGTGAACCTTTAAATTTTAACATAAATATTTCAGTAATATTTAGTCCTGACTAAATGATATCATGGTTGCATGAATAATACACAAGCATAAATTTATGCAATTTTAAAAGAATGACTTCACTTTTTTCAACAAAAATAATGCTAGAAACTACTCACCAAATTATATTTCCCGATATGTATCGAAAAATAACTTTGCAAAGCAGCTTTTACCACGCAGTAAGTCGAACTCCCAGATATCGCTTATCTCATAATCAGAACGTTCTATAGTTGCAATTATTGATTTGATTTGATTTTAGAAATCTTCACACCTTATGAGGATAGAAAAGGCCAGCGTGACTGTGAGTAATACGTACGTAGGAAGAAAACAAGTATCTTAAACTTTAGCAGAAATCATAGCTATTCATACTACTGCTTACTACTGAGTTATCTGTTCTAAATTTATGTTGTTTTAAAAAACCAAGAACTGGAAAATTCAGGCTATTTTCTGACTTTGTTGCAAAAAAATTGAGCTACGCAGCTACAAAATGTCTATTTGTGTGTATGGTAGGTACTATTAGTGCAAGCGCACGGTTGCACCTGCTTGATCTATCCAATGCGCTTTTATTTCATGAACGCTAAACGCGCCAACGTAAATAATTATCAATATAGTAATAAAACGATATAATTTTTATGAAACAAAGAAATCATAATCGACAGTTTATAATTGTGATTGTGGCTGTCATGTAAACAAGGGAGTTAATTTTGCGGCAAGGTTCACCCTGATCAATCTGCAAGACGAATTTTGAATAACATCGAATGGGCAACCAAAAGTAGAATATACAATTGTAGAATTAATACGAAAAAATACAAAACAAATCGAACTTGAGGCTTCAGCTCAAAATCATAATTCAGTAATAGCTAGCTCTTCGAATCTCAGTCTGAATACAATATAAACCTGGGAAATGTCAGGGAGGAGAACATTACAAAGAAAGAACAAAGATATGGGCAAACAGCCAGCAGATAAGAACAAATTATTATAATTCAGCAGTCGTTACAAGTGGTATGTGGTCGCGCCAGCAAAAATGAACAATAAAGTCATTGGTTTTTCGCTCGCCAAACGAATAATAAGCCAAGAAGTAGGGAATAAACTATTCAAGATTTAGTCTAAATGTAGTTAAATTGTCAAATTCAGCTACTGATAGTAGCGAAGCCATCAAAAATAGAAGAGAAAATACAAATTTTTATTCAAAAGAACGCACGATGTAACGAGTCGTGTTCCAAGAACTCTCGATAATTATCTTTCAATACAAACAAAAATTGGACTCAACTACAGAGAAAAACAAAATTCTTTCTATGTTACTGGGAGATTTATTTACACTTGGACAGGTCGCGAGTTCGATTCCTGGAAATAACAGATTTTCCTAAGAAAATCCTCATTGTCAGCTTGCTAATTAAACTAGAAAGCTTAAATTTATTGGCCCGATTAAAAAAAGCATTTTGCCGCATGCCAATTTATTACAGGTGACAAAACGAAACGAAGATGGACAAAGTATTGACAGGTTTGGTATAAGATGTGCATCAACTAGAAAAGAAAACTTTGAAAAAAACAAAATCAAAGCTGGGAGACCAAATTCATAATTCGTTATTTAAATATTGGGTGGATTTAAAAGTATTTTTCCTACAGAAACAGACTCGAATTTTAGGCAGACATTTACACAAGTTTAATTACCCAGATCTGATCCAGCCGATATGTATCGAAAAATACTATATAGAGCATCTTTTACTATTGTTTAACAAAAATAGATAGAAATGACCTATTCTCGAATAAATTATGAGTTCTAAAGAGGGCGAGCGGCGCAGGAAGGTCACGCGGTCCGTTCTTCGTCCGCTGATTCCGCCGCCGCTGCCTCTTCCTCGCTTTCAGCCGCTTCCCGCATCGCCTCTTCCGCTCGTTTGTTCTCATCGGCCAGCTGCTTCCAATAGGCGTAGTTGTTGTTCAGGTTCTCAACTAGCTGGGGCACGTCGCAGAATGCTGCAGCGATAAGTAGGGAGGAGAATTGTTGTTAGGGGATAATTCCGGAGATTGGGTTAGAAATCCAGTTCAAGGAAAGAGGGATTTTTGGGATATAGGGATAGTTTTGGAACTAATTTTGGGAATTTCAAGATCATTGGATCATTTTAAAATTCATTTAGGGATTTCTGGGATCATGTTATTATTTGGGACTAATTTAAGGATTTTCAAGTTCATAGGATTATTTTAGGATGCATTTAAGGATTTTAGGGATCGTGGGATAACTGAGGACCGATTTGGGAATTTTTGAGATCTTGGAATTATTTTTGGGACTAATTTTGGGTTTCTCGGGATCATGGGGTGATTGAGGACCAATTTGTGGATTTTCTGGATCTTAGGATGTTTTTAAAAAATAATTTGAGTATTTTGAGACCTGGGGATAATTTTCGGACTAATTTGGGGATTTTTGGATCCGGGAATTATTTTCGTCTTTTTGGGATTTTGGGATCATGGGATTCCAAATTGAGGATTAATTTGGGGAGTTTTTTGGGATCATGGGTTGATTTTAGGACTGATTTAGGGATTTTTGGGATCATGGGATGGTTGATGATTTCTGTGGATTAGGGGAAAATTGCCTACTACTACTAGTTTGAGAACAATTGTTAACGAACTTAGGTAAGTGATTGCGCTTACCGTGCCAAGCGCTGAACATCTCGCGCAAAAAGAAATCAATAAAGCTGGTCTGCGAGTGCGGCATGTTGCAGGTGGTGCGGTCAAACACAGGCATTACAATTGGCAGACCCTTGGACTTCTCCTCGTCCGTCTGTAGGAAAAAATAGTTCCTTTGTTTATTTTCCTATTCGCTATACGAATTTTCGATACATATCGGCTAATCCGTTAATTCGGTTACATTAATAGCTAGATTTGCTACTAACAGTAGACAAACTGCAAATGTTCGCAAAAACTTGCCTGCTGAAAGTATTCTTCTGATATGCGTTTTGCCCATTCTTTGCAAAGTTTCAGCGATCGGCAGGGATTGCTCACGTCTGAGCATTTGATTAAAACTCGCTTTATTAGCGTTCGATTCTCCGATTTAGTCAACATCTCGAGCGCCTCCTCTTCCGTGATTCTTTCAGCACCCTCCTCGCCCTCCTTGGCAACCAGCGGGGCGACAATCTGATTAGCGAATTTACCCACGTGCTCAAAATGTTTGGCCATCTCAGTTGCCAGGACAATGTCAATCATGCTCTGGCGCAGGGTTTTGTAGTCCTCGCGGCTCATGTTCTTGAATATGTTGATGCGATCGTCGCGAGTGGTCAGCTGGAAGGCCAGCGACACGTGGTGGCTCTCCAGCACCGTGCTGGCGAAAAACAGTTAGGGTTAAATGAATCTTGTGTAAATATAAATTTTTAAACATATCGGCTATTTTGTTAACATTATTTTCGATACATATCGGTTATTCATAATAATATTGGTTTCCATACATATTAGCTTTTTTATTAATACTACTTTCGATACATATCGGCTATTTAAATTAATATTGACTTTCGATACATATCGGCTATTCAAATTAATATTGACTTTCGATGCATATCGGCCATATTATTATTTCTTTCGATACCTATCGGCTACTTGCATTCAATATTAATTTACTTAACTTGTACTATACTTAATTAACTTTCGATACATATCGTCTCTGGCATTCAAAACTCACATATCATTGTACAGAATGGCCAGCTTATGCTGGCTGTTGATCAGAAACGGATTCGTCCTGCCCGGATGATCCAGATCGTGCACCAGGGCGCCCAGCAGCGAGGCGACTTCGTCCATTTCGTCGAAGATCGATTTAATCCGATCTCGTTCTAGGAAATAGGCCGAACTCTGCATTACATCGGCACCGTGGGTGGCATTGTGATAGCAGTTGTCGGCGTGGTAATGGTCCTGGATGACCTGCAGCCACTTCAGCATGGTGTCCTCGCTGCACTGAAGGAAGTGGCACACGTTGAACCGCTGCAGTGTCTTCATCGCCAAGTACACCATGGGCTTCTTCTCCGTCACTCGTTCCAGCTCGATGATGTCGAAGCTCCAATCGTCATCGTTGTCTAAATAGGCCAGCAGCTCCTCGGGAATCTCGCTGAGCGACTGTATGTTGCTTGAGGAGTTCTCTGAGAGAATCGGATGGGTCAGTGAGGCCGGCTTGTTAGACATTTTGCAGTTTTAAAGTCAGCGTTTTACTTGAAATCAGCTTGGAATAATTTGCTCGTTTACAACTCTATGAAAGGACAAATTTTCCCACCAAGATTGTCACTCTGCTGGAGCATCACTCTCAGATTGTCACTCTTAGATTTTCACCCTTTGAACGTCACTCTAATGGAATGTCACTCTCAGATTGTCACTCTAAGAATTTCACTCTCAGAATGTCACTCTAATGGAATGTTATTCTCAGATTGTCACTCTTAGAATGTCATTCTAATGAAATGTCGCTCTCAGATTGTCACTCTTAGAATGTCACCCTAATGAAATGTCGCTCTCAGATTGTCACTCTTAGAATGTCACTCTCAGATTGTCACTCTAAGAATTTCACTCTCAGAATGTCACTCTAATGGAATGTTATTCTCAGATTGTCACTCTTAGAATGCCACCCTAATGCAATGTCGCTCTCAGATTGTCACTCTAATGGAATGTTGCTCTCAGATTTTCACTCTTTGAAGTGACAACAGGAGTGACATTCTAAGAGTGACAATCTGAGAGTGACATTCTAAGAGTGAAAATCTAATAGTGATACTCCAGAGTGCTCCATTCGTTTCTTAAAATGTCACTCTCAGATTATCACTATTAGGTTGTCACTAAGAATTTCATATTGTCACACTTCAAATGCCCACTATAAGTCCCAGCTATAAACAATCTACAAAGGCGACATTTCAAGACACTGCACATGGGCCGCAAAATAACAGTACAGTACAGGACAAAAGCTGACAAAAAGCTAACTAATTTTTTTAATGGATACATTTTATACTAACCAAAATCGGTTTTGCTTAACCTCTGGTGGTTCGCGCTATTAGGGCACGAATTTATTCCTTGATTATTAAATTTATGATAAACACTTCTCCATGCTACTTGAAAGGAACTGATTAAGACAGTAGCTCCCTTTCTTGAAAGATGAAGTAAAATAAAAAAATAATCAGAGAAAAATCTGTCTAAAAACAGGACTGCAGCTGCAGTACAATGCGCCATTAAATATGAGAAAATTAACTTAATGAACCACAAACAGTGAGCTTGGTAATTAAAAGGGAAAGTTTTGCTTTTAATTTTGAATTAAGTTGCTAGCGCCGATTCAAGGTATTATCTTTATTGCAATCCCATCACATAGGATTCCTTCCAACAATTAGGGGAGCAGGTAATTTCTTGATCTAAACTGTGATGACCCATTTTTTAATCTAGGGACACGCCAAAATCATGTAGGATCTGGGATCTGGGATCTAGAATTGGGGATTTGGGATCTGGGATCTAGCATTAAGGATTTGGGAACAGGGATCTATTATCTGAGATCTAGCATTTGGGAACAGGGATCTATGATCTGAGATCTAGGATTTGGGATCTATGATCTGAGATCTAGGATTTGGGAACAGAGATCTATGATCTGAGATCTAGGATTTGGGAGCAGAGATCTATGATCTGAGATCTAGGATTTGGGAACAGAGATCTATGATCTGAGATCTAGGATTTGGGAGCAGAGATCTATGATCTGAGATCTAGGATTTGGGAACAGAGATCTATGATCTGAGATCTAGGATTTGGGAGCAGAGATCTATGATCTGAGATCTAGGATTTGGGAACAGAGATCTATGATCTGAGATCTAGGATTTGGGAGCAGAGATCTATGATCTGAGATCTAGGATTTGGGAGCAGAGATCTATGATCTGAGATCTAGGATTTGGGATCTATGATCTGAGATCTAGGATTTGGGATCTATGATCTGAGATCTAGGATTTGGGAATAGGGATCTATGATCTGAGATCTAGGATTTGGGAACAGGGATCTATGATCTGAGATCTAGGATTTGGGAACAGGGATCTATGATCTGAGATCTATGATTTGGGATCTATGATCTAGGATCTAGGACTTGGGATCTGGGATCTAGAATCTGGGATCTGGGATCTAGGATCTTGAATCTGGGACCTAGGATATGGGATCTGGGATCTAAGATATGGGATCTGGGATCTGGGAACTGGGATGTAGGACCTGTAATCTAGGATCTGGGATCTGGGATCTGGGATGTATTATCTGGGATCTGGGATCTGGGATGTAGGATCTGGGATCTGTGATTTGGGATCCAGGATCTGGGATCTGTGATCTGGGATCTGGGAACTGTGATCTGGGATCTGAGATCTGGGATCTGGGATGTAGGATCTGGGATCTGGGATCTGGAATGTAGGATCTGTGATCTGGTATCTTGGATGTAGGATCTGGGATCTGGGATCTGGGATCCAGGATCTAGGATTTAGTATCTGGGATAAGGAATCTGGGATCCAGGATAAAATATTCTTTGAGATTTACCCAACTACAAGCTGGGCACGCCAGTCACAGTAACATCGGGAATTATTGCAATAAATAAAATAAGCATCAATGGACACAAGTGACTACTGACACGCCAGAACTGTGTTAGCGGGTAAATATAAGAGATGCAACACAGCAAACTGATTTTCAAGGCTGGTAGGTGCATTATTAGTTATTTATAAACAAGACAAACAAGCGCAAAACTCTGCATAATCAGCACGGCAAGCTGTCAAGCTCAACCAATCAATCAAGACGTAAAAAAAAAAAATATGGCAGCAGACCTAGCAGTTGGTTAATATGCTCAGACATGATTTCTGACGGCCTTTGGTGCATTCCTGGAATATTTTGTGTTAAAAATGAAACATAAAATCAAGAAAAGGAAATCACGTCAAAGCTCCTACTGTTTTAAAGCCTGGTGGGCATAATTAAAACAAATAGAAATAAATAATGCCAGAGACAGGCAAACAAGATTCTAATAAAGCTTATGATAAATAATAGATAGTATAGAATATGAAAATAAAGTAAAACTATAAACACTAAGGCATGCTTATATAAAGAGGTGTGCGCTTTCTAGGAAAACACGATTTTTTAAACTGAATGCACTAAAAAATAAAGAAATATCGATTTTAACAAAATACTTACGCCTCGGCTGCAGCATCACTTGTCGCTTTTTCTCCGGAGGCTTCGATCCGCCCTAGGAAATAAAATATTTTTTACAAATACTCGTAAGTTAGCAAAAATGTCCATATTTCTACTAACAGTAGAGTAGTTTGAACTTTTTAGTATTTTTAGCTAGGAAAACCTCACCGTCATGAGGCCCCCAACGTAATCTGAGGTCATCTTGTCCTCCTGGGTGCTGGGCAGCTCGCCAGTGTACAGATCAGTAGACTGATGCAGGATCTCCAGCACCCTGTCAAGGGCCGCGGCCACCGTCGGGTTGCTGTTCTCCTGGGCCACGTTGATCAGGTTGATTACCTGGGGTAATTAGAAATACAGCATACATAGGCACTATGAAATTCGAATGTATACAGAGCACAGTGAATTTAAATAAAAATAAGTAGATTACGTGGCACCGGATGTACAGATTCTAACTAACTGATATATGGTCTCTCAGATCTACGATATGAGATCTGTTCTGGAATCAAGGATCTGGGATCAGGAATCTACAATATGAGATCTGTTCTGGAACCAAGGATCTGGGATCAGGAATCTACAATATGAGATCTGTTCTGGAACCAAGGATCTGGGATCAGGGATCTACAATATGAGATCGGGGATCTGGGATCTAGGATCTGGGATCTGGGATCTAGGATCTGGGATCTAGGATCTGTAATCTAAGATCTGTAATCCAAGATCTGTAATCCAAGATCTGTAATCCAAGATCTGTAATCCAAGATCTGGGATCTACGATCTGTAATCCAAGATCTGGGATCTACGATCTGGGATCTACGATCTGGGATCTACGATCTGGGATCTACGATCTGGGATCTACGATCTGGGATCTACGATCTGGGATCTACGATCTGGGATCTACGATCTGGGATCTACGATCTGGGATCTACGATCTGGGATCTACGATCTGGGATCTACGATCTGGGATCTACGATCTGGGATCTACGATCTGGGATCTACGATCTGGGATCTACGATCTGGGATCTACGATCTGGGATCTACGATCTGGGATCTACGATCTGGGATCTACGATCTGGGATCTACGATCTGGGATCTACGATCTGGGATCTACGATCTGGGATCTACGATCTGGGATCTACGATCTGGGATCTACGATCTGGGATCTACGATCTGGGATCTACGATCTGGGATCTACGATCTGGGATCTACGATCTGGGATCTACGATCTGGGATCTACGATCTGGGATCTACGATCTGGGATCTACGATCTGGGATCTACGATCTGGGATCTACGATCTGGGATCTACGATCTGGGATCTACGATCTGGGATCTACGATCTGGGATCTACGATCTGGGATCTACGATCTGGGATCTACGATCTGGGATCTACGATCTGGGATCTACGATCTGGGATCTACGATCTGGGATCTACGATCTGGGATCTACGATCTGGGATCTACGATCTGGGATCTACGATCTGGGATCTACGATCTGGGATCTACGATCTGGGATCTACGATCTGGGATCTACGATCTGGGATCTACGATCTGGGATCTACGATCTGGGATCTACGATCTGGGATCTACGATCTGGGATCTACGATCTGGGATCTACGATCTGGGATCTACGATCTGGGATCTACGATCTGGGATCTACGATCTGGGATCTACGATCTGGGATCTACGATCTGGGATCTACGATCTGGGATCTACGATCTGGGATCTACGATCTGGGATCTACGATCTGGGATCTACGATCTGGGATCTACGATCTGGGATCTACGATCTGGGATCTACGATCTGGGATCTACGATCTGGGATCTACGATCTGGGATCTACGATCTAGGATCTACGATCTGGGATCTACGATCTGGGATCTACGATCTGGGATCTACGATCTGGGATCTACGATCTGGGATCTACGATCTGGGATCTACGATCTGGGATCTACGATCTGGGATCTACGATCTGGGATCTACGATCTGGGATCTACGATCTGGGATCTACGATCTGGGATCTACGATCTGGGATCTACGATCTGGGATCTACGATCTGGGATCTACGATCTGGGATCTACGATCTGGGATCTACGATCTGGGATCTACGATCTGGGATCTACGATCTGGGATCTACGATCTGGGATCTACGATCTGGGATCTACGATCTGGGATCTACGATCTGGGATCTACGATCTGGGATCTACGATCTGGGATCACGATCTGGGATCTACAATCTGGGATCTCACTCCAGCCGGCATTCTCACCTTGTGAATCGGTGCCTCAATGGTAACTGAGTTCAACCTGCCAGTCCCTGAGTCCTTCCTGCTACCAGTTTTGATTCCTGCCATCAGAGCTGAAAGAAAAATGATGCAAATTAAGACATTGAGCAAGGAAAACTATTTTGTTAATCCGAAGTGCCGCCGCTACAACGCCACTAGCCGAGATCAGGGATGTGCAGCTCATTTGAATTATTTTTCTAGGAAAACGACAACTTGTTGCTAATTATTTAGCCATTGGCAATCAATCAGGGCCTTGCCATTTGCACTGGATAAGAGGATAAACAGGCAGATCATAAAAATTGGAGAATTTCTGTGCTATTCGATAATTAATTTAGAAATTTGTCCTTCAAATTATTGTCTCATGGAGATGAAAAATTAAAAATTTTTAAAAACAAAAAATAAACGAATTTTGAAGGATAACAACCCTGGCTGATGGCATAAGAATAACAAAGAATATGAGGTTGGCCTTTTAAAAATAGCTGATTCTGGCGCCTCTTATCTCTGATTCTGGCGCCACCTTATCTCTGATTCTGGCGCCACCCGATCTCTGATTCTGGCGCCACCCTATCTCTGATTCTGGCACCACCCGATCACTGATTCTAGCGCCACCCGATCTCTGATTCGAGCGCCACCTTATCTCTGATTCTGGCGCCACCTTATCTCTGATTCTGGCGCCACCCGATCTCTGATTCTGGCGCCACCCTATCTCTGATTCTGGCACCACCCGATCACTGATTCTAGCGCCACCCGATCTCTGATTCTAGCGCCACCCTATCTCTGATTCTGGCGCCACCCTATCTCTGATTCTGGCGCCACCCTATCTCTGATTCTGGCGCCACCCTATCTCTGATTCTGGCGCCACCCGATCACTGATTCTGGCGCCACCCTATCTCTGATTCTGGCACCACCCTATCTCTGATTCTGGCACCACCCGATCCAATATTTTGACGCCACCCGATCTCTGATTCTGGCGTCTTACCTCCCATTTTAGCGCCAAGATTCCCACCAGCAATGGCAAGAAAAAAGTGTGAAGGAATTTAAAAGAACAACCCCCTTGCGGTCGTTGCCTAAACGGCTGGGGAAAAATCGGCTTTAACTTAAAAAGTTGTTGTCAATCAATAACTTTTTTTCTGGAGGGCCATCAGCCGCGAATCCAGGAGCAGATCGCGCTGCAGACAGGACAGAGTTTGAGAGAGAGCAGGGGGACAAGCAACAGGGTGTAGCATTATTCTACCGTCAAAGTGCATTAGCGGTGCACTGCAGATGGACATGACTGACGGCTTGCGCGACTGACTGAGTCCTGGCAGATCTGGCGCAGTTAAATGCGAGCGTATTAACAGGAGGATTAGTAAGGCTTATTAAGGTTATTAGGCATATATATAGTACTTAAAGTATAGTATAATTTACTGTGTGAATATACGAGTCCGTAAAACGATCGTATCATAAATAACCGCCCCTCCCCCAAATAAATGTGGCCTCGTAGGCGGAATCGAACCCGGGGAATTTGATTTGATAGCCGGACGCGGTACCGCTACGCTACAGTCGCCAACTGGGGAAGAAGCTAGAATAAATTTGTTAATATATATTAGCAAAGCAGTTAGTTGTGCACACAGAGTCGCAGGGGTGCACTAGTGTGACACAGACAGGAACTCACAGGAATCCTTGGGCAGGCTGTAGTCGTGATGAGAATTGGCCAGATGTTTCTCGTAGCCGCCGGCATGATGAGAGCCCGACTGCTTCAAGCAGACAAAGTGTTGCACTTTACTGCAAGAGAGGAGGGAATGGAGATAGGCTGCAGAAGCTATAGGGGTCGGGTCAGTGTACACTGGGGCAGAGAAGTAAACCTATGGATCGGTTCAGTGTACACTGGGGCAGAGAAGTAAAGCTATGGATCGGCTCAGTGTACACTGGGGCAGAGAAGTAAAGCTATGGGCTGGGTCAGTGTACACTGGGGCAGAGAAGTAAAGCTATGGATCGGCTCAGTGTACACTGGGGCAGAGAAGTAAAGCTATGGGCTGGGTCAGTGTACACTGGGGCAGAGAAGTAAAGCTATGGATCGGTTCAGTGTACACTGGGGCAGAGAAGTAAAGCTATGGATCGGTTCAGTGTACATTGGGGCAGAGAAGTAAAGCTATGGGCTGGGTCAGTGTACACTGGGGCAGAGAAGTAAAGCTATGGATCGGCTCAGTGTACACTGGGGCAGAGAAGTAAAGCTATGGGCTGGGTCAGTGTACACTGGGGCAGAGAAGTAAAGCTATGGATCGGTTCAGTGTACATTGGGGCAGAGAAGTAAAGCTAGGGGGCCGGGCCAGTGTACACTGCAAAGCAAAGAAAAGCAAAGTGAAAATCTGACAGAACTCACCCCTTGCGACCTTTCACTGGATAGATGGAATTGTGATGATCGGCACTCGCCCCTGACTTTCTCCTGCCTGTGACAGCGCCGTCCCATTCCTGCAGAAAAAAATAAGCAAGTCAATTTTAGCCTAACTTTGTAAAACATTTTCTTGCCGCACTCTAATCAGTCACGAACCTTTCCGCGTCTCAAATGCTGCTGCAGGTTGCTGACCTCTTCGTCTGTTTTGTCCGAATGAATCATCTCGAATGAACTCTTGCCAATCATCTCGCCGAGTGCGAAACCGAACATTCGTTCGTGAGCGGGATTCGCGTACTAGAGTAGGTGGAAGGCAGGTGAGGTGAGGAGGTTGCTCTGCTCAATGCGGCGCTGGATAGTCATCAATCGCTACATGATGGTCTAGCACTAAATCTTATCGATGCGTGGCCTGCGGCACCCTTATCTTGCGTTTATAGTCAGTCATGTATTAATTTTTTTCTGGTGAATCTATCTGTATAGAGTCTGTTACTCTCTTTAGTAGACTCTAAGTCTGTCACTCTCTTTAGTAGACTCTAAGTCTGTCACTCTCTTTAGTAGACTCTAAGTCTGTCACTCTCTTTAGTAGACTCTAAGTCTGTCACTCTCTTTAGTAGACTCTAAGTCTGTCACTCTCTTTAGTAGACTCTAAGTCTGTCACTCTCTTTAGTAGACTCTAAGTCTGTCACTCTCTTTAGTAGACTCTAAGTCTGTCACTCTCTTTAGTAGACTCTATAAGTCTGTCACTATCTTTAGTAGACGCTAAGTCTGTCACTCTCTTTAGTAGACTCTAAGTCTGTCACTCTCTTTAGTAGACTCTAAGTCTGTCACTCTGTCATTCTCTCTAGTAGACTCTGAGTCTGTCACTCTGTCTAGTAGACACTAAGCCAGTCACTCTCTAGTAGACTCTGAGTCTGTCACTCTGTCTAGTAGACACTAAGCCAGTCACTCTCTAGTAGACTAAGTCTGTCAATCTCTAGTAGACTCTAAGTCTGTCACTCTCTAGTAGACTCTAAGTATGTCACTCTAGTAAAATCTGAGTTTGTCACTCTCTCTCTAGTAGACTCTGAGCCTGTCACTCTCTCTAGTAGACTTTGAGCCTGTCACTCTCTCTCTCTAGTAGACTCCCTGAATCAGTCACTCTCTAGTAAAATATGAGTTTGTCACTCACTCTCTCTTTCTCTAGTAGACTTTGAGTCTGTCACTCTCTCTAGTAGACTTTGAGCCTGTCACTCTCTCTAGTATACTCTGAGCCTGTCACTCTCTATTAGACTCTAAGCCTGTCACTCTTTCTAGTAGACTCTGAGTCTGTCACTCTCAAATGTATTTCAAACCCATTAGCCTTTTCTTCAATAATCCATAAAAGTTTGCCACTAATAAAAGCCCAAGTAATACTCGTAGCCCAGGAAATTCTGCTCAGAAAATTGAGAACATTTTTCGCCAGCCAGATGACATTCACGTCACGGACAAGGCACAGCCACTTTGAATCAGAAGATAATTAAATATATAAAAACGTTACACTCGTCACCATTTTTTAAAATGAGATTTAGCTGAATAATTCTCATAATTACTGAGTACACATTAGTTTTTTTTAATGAGCCAGAAGAAATATTTTCCAGTTGTAAATTTGTTTCTGGCATTTTTGACTCATGAAAGCTCAAGTGAAATGGCACTCTCTCAACTGAAATGGCACTCTCTCAACTGAAATGGCACTCTCTCAAATGAAATGGCACTCTCTCAACTGAAATGGCACTCTCTCAAATGAAATGGCACTCTCTCAAATGAAATGGCAATCTCTCAACTGAAATGGCACTCTCTCAACTGAAATGGCACTCTCTCAACTGAAATGGCACTCTCTTAACTGAAATGGCACTCTCTCAACTGAAATGGCACTCTCTCAAATGAAATGGCACTCTCTCAAATGAAATGGCACTCTCTCAACTGAAATGGCACTCTCTCAAATGAAATGGCACTCTCTCAAATGAAATGGCAATCTCTCAACTGAAATGGCACTCTCTCAACTGAAATGGCACTCTCTCAACTGAAATGGCACTCTCTTAACTGAAATGGCACTCTCTCAACTGAAATGGCACTCTCTCAAATGAAATGGCACTCTCTCAACTGAAATGGCACTCTCTCAACTGAAATGGCACTCTCTCAAATGAAATGGCACTCTCTCAAATGAAATGGCAATCTCTCAACTGAAATGGCACTCTCTCAAATGAAATGGCAATCTCTCAACTGAAATGGCACTCTCTCAACTGAAATGGCACTCTCTCAACTGAAATGGCACTCTCTCAAATGAAATGGCACTCTCTCAAATGAAATGGCACTCTCTCAACTGAAATGGCACTCTCTCAAATGAAATGGCACTCTCTCAAATGAAATGGCAATCTCTCAACTGAAATGGCACTCTCTCAACTGAAATGGCACTCTCTCAAATGAAATGGCACTCTCTCAACTGAAATGGCACTCTCTCAACTGAAATGGCACTCTCTCAACTGAAATGGCACTCTCTCAACTGAAACGGCACTCTCTCAACTGAAATGGCACTCCCTCAACTGAAATGGCACTCTCTCAACTGAAATGGCACTCTCTCAACTGAAATGGCACTCTCTCAACTGAAATGGCACTCTCTCAAGTGAAATGGCACTCTCTCAACTGAAATGGCACTCTCTCAACTGAAATGGCACTCTCTCAACTGAAATGGCACTCTCTCAAATGAAATGGCACTCTCTCAACTGAAATAGCACTCTCTCAAATGAAATGGCACTCTCTCAACTGAAATGGCACTCTCTCAAGTGAAATGGCACTCCCTCAACTGGAATGGCACTGGCACTCTCTCAACTGAAATGGCACTCTCAACTGAAATGGCACTCTCTCAACTGAAAATGTCACTCCCTTAACTGAAATGGCACTCCCTGAGAAAAGCTGGCTACACTGCTAGCGAAGTCTAATACAACAAACATATTATGCATACTAAGCCCTGATTACTAATCCCTACCTAAACGTGAAACTCCATTACACAGATCCTACCATAGCAGTGTTAAGTAAAATTTTTACGCACAGAAGGCCGCTAATCAAGCTCCATAAGGGAGGCAGATTGGGGATGCAAAGAAACAGATGAGAATGAGGAGGATACGGAGGGAGGGTTCCACTGTTTTCGACTTTCTACTCAATCTCAAGCTCAATCTGGCGAATTCAGGCAAGCGTGACCCCCCCCCAGTTCCAGTCCCAGAGCACCCGGCGCACGCACACTAATTCGAAGGAACATACCGGATGAAAAACAGTCTGCTTTCCTCACAAATTGCATTAGATCTCTGTTGCACAGCCAGTTTGTTAACAAGGACATGGAGTACTTGAACGAAATTAAACTAAATCACAAACCCTAGACATCACAAACCCTAGAGTCTAGACGGCAAAAACCCTAGACATCACAAACCCTAGACCTCACAAATCCTAGACCTCACAAACCCTAGACGGCACAAACCCTAGACGGCACAAACTCTAGACATCACAAACCCTAGACATCACAAACCCTAGACGGCACAAAGTCTGGACATCACAAACCCTAGACGGCACAAACTCTAGACCTCACAAACCCTAGACATCACAAACCCTAGACATCACAAACCCTAGAGTCTAGGCCTCACAAACCCTAGACATCACAAACCCTAGAGTCTAGACCTCACAAACCTTAGACATCACAAACCCTAGACATCACAAACCCTAGAGTCTAGACCTCACAAACCCTAGACATCACAAACCCTAGACATCACAAACCCTAGACATCACAAACCCTAGACTTCATCACAAACCCTAAAAGCAGAAACCAAATGAAAGCCCTAACGAATACGATTAAGTCAGTTCTGTGCCAGCCCTCACCTGAATCTGAAACTTATCATTGGTGATTTCCACAGCGTCTGAGCAGTGTGTGAGCGCCGTGGCCAAGGCGGCAAAGGCGGTGAGTTTCTGTTGGCAACGGAAATTATTGTGCTGCGTGTCTAGCAGCTCCTCGCAGCAGGCTTCGATGCTGATGCTCTCCGGAAATTTCTGCAGCGGATTGGGATGGAAAGCAGGTAAGTAGGCTTTCAATTGCTGGCTTATGTGGGGCCATTAACTGATAGAATGAGCTTGCATTAGTGCATGGCTAAGCTGATTAGCGTCATGGCAGCGCATCCATTTGACTGCCTCTCCACCCTCCCTTATCTACCTCACCATCTCGCTCTTGTCAATCTCTTCTCCCTCTCACCCCTGCCTACCTTTCCCTCTCACCCCTGTCTACCTTTCCCTCTCACCCCTGCCTACTTTTCCCTCTCACCCCTGTCTACCTTTCCCTCTCACCCCTGTCTACCTTTCCCTCTCACCCCTGTCTACTTTTCCCTTTCATCCCTGTCTACCTTTTCCTCTCACCCCTGCCTACCTTTCCCTCTCACCCCTGCCTACTTTTCCCTCTCACCCCTGTCTACTTTTCCCTCTCACCCCTGCCTACTTTTCCCTCTCACCCCTGCGGACTTTTCCCTCTCACCCTGTCTACTTTTCCCTCTCACCCCTGTCTACTTTTCCCTCTCACCCCTGCCTACTTTTCCCTCTCACCCCTGCCTACTTTTCCCTCTCACCCCTGTCTACCTTTCCCTCTCACCCCTGTCTACCTTTCCCTCTCACCCCTGTCTACTTTTCCCTTTCATCCCTGTCTACTTTTCCCTCTCACCCCTGTCTACTTTTCCCTCACCCCTATCTACCTTTCCGTTTCATCCTATCTACCCCAACATTTCACCCCTGTCTACCCCAACATTTCACCCCTGTCTACCCTAACATCTCACCCCTGTCTACCCCAACATTTCACCCCTGTGTACCCCAACATTTCACCCCTGTCTACCCCAACATTTCACCCCTGTCTACCCCAACATCTCACCCCTATCTACCCCAAAATCTCACCCCTGTCTACCCCAACATCTGACCCCTATCTACCCCAACATCTCACCCCTGTTTAACTCTCCCGCTCACCTCTACTTACCTTAACCTCTCCACTCTCTCTCCCCCTTTCACTCTGTCTATCGTCTACCTCTCTTCACCTCTTGTCTACATCTACATCCCACTTCTTGTCTACCTCTCCCGCTCACCCACTGTCTCACAGTTCCTCTCCCCTGGTCAAGAACTATAGCAAATTGTGCAAGGCCTGAAGACCGACTCGTGACGTTCTCGCTAAATGAGGGATAAAAAACACTGACAGAAATTAGATTATTAACTCTAGGGATAACACTATTAGCATCAGAGAGTAGAAACATCGTTTCAAGGACTCCTGCTTATTCGTATCAAGTTCGTATAGTAACACTATTAGTAAGGCAAATTTGGTATAATCCTATTTGCATAAAACTGAATCAGATTATGCTAAGAGAAATTAGCTGTGTTCAAAAACTAGGTTTGGTGTCGTAGCGTGCTTGGTCTGCAATTTTTTAACCTAGATACCCAGTTCGTTTCTAAGTGCTATATATATTCTGTAATTCATTCTTTATTTTGGAAGTTTCTAATACTTTTATCAATTGTCTAATTTGAGTAAAAATGCACAATATGTAGGACAGAGACAAGTGGTTGTCAGTTCGCCCACACTTTGGAATTCTGTTTCTAAGAATCGTAGGGCCCGCGAAGCCTTTCTATGCAGCCCTCAGGTCCTTTTGAAACTTCACAATAGCAATCCGGCCCGCTTTTTTCAGCTCTCTCCTCTCTCCTGTCTTCTCTCTTCTCTCTCCTCTCTTCTCTCTCCTCTCTTCTCTCTCCTCTCTCCTCTCTCCTCTCTTCTCTCTCCTCTCTTCTCTCTCCTCTCTCCTCTCTTCTCTCTCCTCTCTTCTCTCTCCTGTCTTCTCTCTTCTCTCTCCTGTCTTCTCTCTTCTCTCTCCTGTCTTCTCTCTCCTCTCTCCTCTCTTCTCTCTCCTCTCTCCTCTCTTCTCTCTCCTGTCTTCTCTCTCCTCTCTCCTCTCTCCTCTCTTCTCTCTCCTCTCTTCTCTCTCCTGTTTTCTATTTCCTCTCTTCTTTCTCCTCTCTCCTCTCTCCTCTCTTTTCTCTTCTCTCTCCTCTCTCCTCTCTCCTCTCTTTTCTCTTCTCTCTCCTCTCTCCTCTCTTTTCTCTTCTCTCTCCTCTCTCCTCTCTCCTCTCTTTTCTCTTCTCTCTCCTCTCTCCTGTCTTCTCTCCCCCTTTTCACTTCTCGCTACCCTTTCCTCTATCCCCTCTCCTTCTTTATCCGCTCTTCCCTCCTCTTATCTTCTCGTCACTCATCTTATCTCTCACCCCTCTTCTCTTCTCATATCTTCCATCTTCTATTCCCTCTCCGTTCCACTCTCATCAGACCCGCAGCCCTGAGCTGGACTCTGTGACTTGAGATAAAAAAATTGTTGACCTTTGCATTAGCGCTTTATAATAAACAGACTCCTACTAGATTGAGTAGCTACCCCGCCTCCACCGGCCAAGGAAACGAGGTCACAGTTGATATTAAATTTTGCTTTCGAACCCGACCGTATCCTCTTACTAATTCGGGCTGCTGCGCTGTGCTCAAAGAAGCTGGCGTTGAGAGATACACTAATTGTAGCTGAAATTAAATTGCACAGCCTAGGATCAAAATCAAGCAGTCTCAATCACTTTGTTACTAGATTTAATATCCACTTGCTATAAGAACCGCAACTACAACAAAGGTAAGATTAAAAAATTATAAAAGATAGATAGAGGCATGAGTGATGGACAGTGGGAGAGATGGAGAGGAAGATATCAAAAAGAGATGGAGATGGAGATGGGGAAGGAGATGGAGATGGAGATGGAAAGGGAGATGGAGATGGAGAGGGAGATGGAGATGGAGATGGAAAGGGAGATGGAGATGGAGATGGAGATGGAGATGGAGATGGAAAGGGAGATGGAGATGGAGAGGGAAAGGGAGATGGAGAGGGAGATGGAGAGGGAAAGGGAGATGGAGATGGAAAGGGAGATGGAGATGGAGAGGGAGATGGAGATGGAGATGGAAAGGGAGATGGAGATGGAGAGGGAGATGGAGATGGAGATGGAAAGGGAGATGGAGATGGAAAGGGAAAGGGAGATGGAGATGGAGATGGAGATGGAGATGGAGAGGGAAAGGGAGATGGAGATGGAGAGGGAGATGGAGATGGAGATGGAAAGGGAGATGGAGATGGAGAGGGAAAGGGAGATGGAGAGGGAGATGGAGATGGAGATGGAGATGGAGATGGAGAGGGAAAGGGAGAGGGAAAGGGAGATGGAGATGGAGATGGAGAGGGAGATGGAGATGGAGATGGAGATGGAGAGGGAGATGGAGAGGGAGATGGAGATGGAGATGGAGATGGAGAGGGAAAGGGAGATGGAGATGGAAAGGGAGATGGAGATGGAGAGGGAGATGGAGATGGAGATGGAAAGGGAGATGGAGATGGAGAGGGAGATGGAGATGGAGAGGGAGATGGAGATGGAGAGGGAAAGGGAGATGGAGATGGAGATGGAGAGGGAGATGGAGATGGAGATGGAGATGGAGAGGGAGATGGAGAGGGAGATGGAGATGGAGATGGAAAGGGAAAGGGAGAGGGAAAGGGAGATGGAGATGGAGATGGAGATGGAGAGGGAGATGGAGATGGAGATGGAGATGGAGATTGAGATGGAGAGGGAGATGGAGATGGAGATGGAGATGGAGAGGGAAAGGGAGATGGAGATGGAAAGGGAGATGGAGATGGAGAGGGAAAGGGAGATGGAGATGGAAAGGGAGATGGAGAGGGAGAGGGAGATGGAGATGGAGATGGAAAGGGAGATGGAGATGGAAAGGGAGATGGAGATGGAGAGGGAGATGGAGATGGAGATGGAAAAAGAGATGGAGATGGAGATGGAAAGGGAGATGGAGATGGAAAGGGAGATGGAGATGGAGAGGGAGATGGAGATGGAGATGGAAAAAGAGATGGAGATGGAGATGGAAAGGGAGATGGAGATGGAGAGGGAGATGGAGATGGAGATGGAAAGGGAGATGGAGATGGAGAGGGAAAGGGAGATGGAGATGGAAAGGGAGATGGAGAGGGAGAGGGAGATGGAGATGGAGATGGAAAGGGAGATGGAGATGGAAAGGGAGATGGAGATGGAGAGGGAGATGGAGATGGAGATGGAAAAAGAGATGGAGATGGAGATGGAAAGGGAGATGGAGATGGAGAGGGAGATGGAGATGGAGATGGAAAGGGAGATGGAGATGGAGAGGGAAAGGGAGATGGAGATGGAAAGGGAGATGGAGAGGGAGAGGGAGATGGAGATGGAGATGGAAAGGGAGATGGAGATGGAAAGGGAGATGGAGATGGAGAGGGAGATGGAGATGGAGATGGAAAAAGAGATGGAGATGGAGATGGAAAGGGAGATGGAGATGGAAAGGGAGATGGAGATGGAGAGGGAGATGGAGATGGAGATGGAAAAAGAGATGGAGATGGAGATGGAAAGGGAGATGGAGATGGAGAGGGAGATGGAGATGGAGATGGAAAGGGAGATGGAGATGGAGAGGGAAAGGGAGATGGAGATGGAGAGGGAAAGGGAGATGGAGATGGAAAGGGAGATGGAGATGGAGAGGGAAAGGGAGATGGAGATGGAGAGGGAGATGAAGATGGAGAGGGAGATGGAGATGGAAATGGGGAGGGAGAGGGAGATGGAGATGATTATGAATAGGGAGATGGAGGGAGACAGAGGAAGAGAGGGAATACGGCAGCAGAACGGACAATAACCAGAGCAACAAACACGCAGGTGCAACACAGGTACAGCCCAGAGGCCACAAACCTTATCGTATCCCAGCTGCAGCAGTGTGGCCAAGTTTGCATAGTTTTTCGACCTGAAACCAGTTGTTCATTTATAACAAAAGTAAATCAATTTTATTTAAGGCATGCAATAATAACAAAGACTTAGCAGTGACTCTCATCTCTCCTCACCCAGTCTTTGTGACGGCGGTGAAGGTGCTGGCTGCTGCGTGGGTGACAGAGCGGAACGATTTGATCAGCGAGTCGGAGTCCAGGCCCGGCAGACCCCGACGATCGATGATTACGGCGTCGTGCTGGCCGGAGATGTACATCTCCATGGCAGTCTCCGGGCTGAAGGCGGAGTCGCACGGCAGGGCCAGTTTCTCCGCCGCCTTCACGAAGCAGAGGCTGAGGGAGTCCTCGCGAGGGAACACCAGGAGGACCTGGGAGAGTGCGGTTGATGTTACGGAAATGATGAGGGGTCACTTGACCTCCCGTGTTCCTGTAGCATGTTTACTAGAAGAGGGGTCGCTTGACCTCCACTGCGTTCCTGTAACATGTTTACTAGAAGAGGGGTCGCTTGACCTCCCGTGTTCCTGTAACATGTTTACTAGAAGAGGGGTCGCTTGACCTCCCGTGTTCCTGTAGCATGTTTACTAGAAGAGGGGTCACTTGACCTCCACTGAATTCCTGCAGCATATTCATTAGAAGAGGGGTCACTTGACCTCCCCAGTATTGTCTTCCCTGTAGCAAAATAGAGACCGGTCATTTTACCCCCCCCCCCAAGGAACAACAGAAAGTCATAGAAGACCCGCATACAACCTATGCAAGCCTGAGGCTGACTGGGGGTCACAGGACCTCCGCAGAGGATATCAAGTTATATCAAACAGATATTCGATTATAACTATCCGGCAGCTTAAAGTACAAATTCTTTACTACCTCTTGAAGTCCCTTCCTCCCAGGGCAGAGAGGGGAAAAGTCTGAAATTTCTATAAGCGGATCCGAAGCTGAAAGACAGAATTCGGAGCCAAGAAAAAACCCCGAGCCAATAAGCAGATTTCTCTCACCTAGAATTCGGCGATTTTCAGACTGAACTTTTTTACGCAGAACCCGCTCCCACCCGGAACTGAGAGAGAGAGAGAGAGAGAGAGAGAGAGAGAGAGAGAGAGAGAGAGAGAGAGGGAGAGAGAGAGAGAGAGAGAGAGAGAGGTGGAGAGAGAGAGAGAGAGGAGAGAGAGAGAGAGAGAGAGAGAGAGAGAGAGAGAGAGAGAGAGAGAGAGAGAGAGAGAGAGAGAGAGAGAGAGAGAGAGAGAGAGAGAGAGAGAGAGAGAGAGAGAGAGAGAGAGAGAGAGAGAGAGAGAGAGAGAGAGAGAGAGAGAGAGAGAGAGAGAGAGAGAGAGAGAGAGAGAGAGAGAGAGAGAGAGAGAGAGAGAGAGAGAGAGAGAGGAGAGAGAGGAGGGAGAGAGAGAGAGAGAGAGAGGGAGAGAGAGAGAGAGGAGAGAGAGAGAGAGGAGAGAGAGAGAGAGAGAGAGAGGTGGAGGGAGAGAGAGGAGAGAGAGAGAGAGAGAGAGAGAGAGAGGAGAGAGAGAGAGGAATGGCTCAGTTTGCACTTTATAATTGACTGCAGCGGTGGGTGCTAACTGGGGCGAAGACACGGACGCTGCATGGGGTGAGAGGAAAAAAATGAATAATTGGAGAATGCTTGGAGAATTGTCCATCAACGATGAAGATAAAACTTCTTCACCCCCTTGTGGCCAGTAGTTCCATTCGGACACACCCGAAACAGCTCTCTGTCTGTCCAGGCCTGTCCGATAGGCATCTGCAGTACCCAACGGTAGATTGGATGTGGTGGCTCTGCTAGCTTAGGACTAAATCAACCCAACATACCTGCGGGGTGCGCACGACTCTGAATTTTTTCTTTAGTTGTTTTTTAAATAGGGTGAGACACACAAATAGGCACAAACAGGCAGAAACAGACAGAAACAGGCAGAAACAGACAGAAACAGACAGAAACAGGCAGAAACAGACAGAAACAGACAGAAACAGGCAGAAACAGGCAGAAACAGGCAGAAACAGACAGAAACAGGCAGAAACAGGCAGAAACAGGCAGAAACAGGCAGAAACAGACAGAAACAGGCACAAACAGGCAAAAACAGGCAGAAACAGGCAGAAACAGGCAGAAACAGAAACAGACAAAAACAGACAGAAACAGACAGAAACAGGCAGAAACAGACAGAAACAGACAGAAACAGACAGAAACAGGCAGAAACAGACAGAAACAGGCAGAAACAGGCAGAAACAGACAGAAACAGACAGAAACAGGCAGAAACAGGCAGAAACAGACAGAAACAGACAGAAACAGACGAAACAGGTGGCAAAAACAGACAGAAGCAGAAGGGGACAAGTAAAACAACTAGTTCCTCTGACTCAATAAATGCAGGCTACCAATCTAACAGAACCCAAAACTACCGATATGTATTGTAGAAAACAATTTTCCATTTCAACTTACCGACATGACATCGTCCTCAGGCAGCATGCCGTTGATGTTGGGCAGAAACTGGAATTATAAATCGATTGTAAAATGAAAGTTTCGTTTAACAGTTGATCAGAATTATTACAGGCAGGTCGAAAAATGCCCAATTCTCAAGATTCCGGAACAACAAGTACATGTAGGTTACACGCTAGGCCTCCAACCGGGAGTGTCGTAGCCTAGTGGTATAGTGTGGCGCTCTGATGTGCCAGCGACCCAGGCTCGATTCCAAGTGCAGTCATATTGATTTTGGGGCTGAATTGGAATCTCGGCTTAGCTCTGCTCGTGCAATTAACGGCCTTGAGGGCCAACCCCCAAGGCACAGTGAAGTGTACATGTCTAGTGATAATGAAGTTAGGAAGCGCTGTACACTCCTGTGTGAGTGTGTGCCTGTGCGTATGACTGCGCGCTTGTGTGCCTGCTCAGGGGAGTCGGTGGAAGGGCAGCAATGCCTCTCGCCGGTTGTGTGCCTATGTCGCTTAAAGTGCGCCATGGTGCACACAACCCCTCTGCCTCTCTAATAAAAAAGGCCTCCAACCTGATCAGTAGAGAATGCCAACTCCTCGTGTTGCAGAATCTGCTGCTGCTGCTGCTGCTGCTTCAAAAGCAGCGAGTCGCGACTACTGCGCCGACTACCATTAAAGTTGGACATCGACATCTCACTGTCTTGTCTCAAACTGATCAATGTACTCGTATTTGAGCAGTTTTAAGAGCCTTCGCTTATAAAATGCTTATATAGTAGTAAAAACAATAATAATACTTCAAAAAAGAGCAGTCAAGCCAAGAAGAGGGCGATAAACACTTAACTGTTTCAGTTTAATAATAATAGCTGCTAGCTAAATAACTGCTCAACCCAACCCTACTCAGCGGTCTCACCTGCATGGTTAGCCAACAAGATGGATGGAGGGACACAGCAAGGAATGCACTTGGGTGCTAGCCAGCCAACTATTCAAGACTGAGACTTCTTCTCTCTGAGACTTGGCAACTTGGCAGGGGCAAGTATAGAACAAAAAAATTTTTTTTGGCTACTGTACCTGACGCACACCAATACTAAACTCAACTATATCCAATCTGAATATATGCTCGCCTAGCCCAGCCACCCGCCCGCCCGCCGATCGAAAACCTCTAAATACAGCCCATTTTTCCTGCGTGCAATTGTGAAGAAAAATGCTCAATGCCGGGCAGAAGTGACAGAGAGGGGGAGAGGGAGAGAGAATGAAGGTAGAGAGAGACAGGTGCACACAGCAGAGCTAAAAGCAATATTCCACTGTGCTCAAGCCAGTCAGCATCCCCCCCCCCCCAAAAAAGAATACAATAGACAAGGATCCGCGAGACGGGATTATGCTCTGAGCATTAATTGAGCTCTGTCCCATCTAAGACGCACTGCGTGATGCAAGTCACTGGGATAGGAAGTGGAACTGGGGACCATGGGCAGAAGGGGAAAAGGAGAGTTTGAAAGAAAATGTGGATCTTTTTAGTCGGTCAAATGCCTCAACTTTATTATACGGACTCTAAGGGCAAGGAGTTCTAGAACCGGAATATGGAGTAGAACTATAATCACATCGTATTCTTGAGAATGGGACTTGCGGTGTGGATTAAGCGGAGTATAGAGTATCTATGTGAAAAAATCTGGGAGAGGGAGAGAGAGACAGCCAAGAGAAAAGGCAAAACCTCTACTTGAATATTACGAGCTATATGCATATAGTAACTATAACCATGCATAACTATTATAATTATAGCTAATACCGGTACGAGTAAAGAAGGGAAGTTCGCTGACACCAGGCTTAGACTTGAGCTTATACGCAGCAGCATGCGTGATTAATATATAGTATATCCTGAGGCTGTATGCATGCTCGGAGATGAAACCTTCCGCCTCCGCGTACATCAGGGGGTGGGGGTTGCAGACGGCCCTCAAAAGGGGGGGGGTCTTTTGAAACTTAACAATGGCAATCTAAAGCTGATTGTGTCTATTCTTAGCTCTCCTCTCTCTCTCTTCTCTCTTCTACTCTTTTGATTCTGTAATCTTTTATCTCTTCTCTTCTCTCATCTCATATCTCTTCTCTCATCGCTTTTCTCTCACGTCCTCTCTCTTCTCTACTCTTTTGCCTCTTTTAATCTTCTATCTTCTCTCTTCTCTCTTCTCTTATATTCTCTCTACTCTCATATCCTCTCTCTACCCTCATCTCCTCTCTACTCTCATCTCCTCTCTCTACTCTCGTCTTCTCTCTACTTTCATCTCCTTTCTCTACTCTCATCTTTTCTCTCTACCCCAATCTCCTCTCTCTACTCTCATCTCTCTTCTCTCTCTTCTCTCATCTCCTCTCTCATCCTTTATCTTCTCTCTCTTTTGTCTCTTTCCTCTTCTCTCACATTATTCCCTCTCCACTCCTCTCTCATCTGACCCGCAGTAAATTAAATTATATTTTTATCTAGCCCTTGAGGGAACAAGGCTTGCTCAACTGAGGATCTGGTAGGCTGGCCCACCAACTGAGGATCTGGGAGGCTGGCCCAGTAACTGAGGATCTGGGAGGCTGGCCCAGCAACTGAGGATCTGGGAGACTGGCCCAGCAACTGAGGATCTGGGAGGCTGGCCCAGTAACTGAGGATCTGGGAGGCTGGCCCAGCAACTGAGGATCTGGGAGGCTGGCCCACTAACTGAGGATCTGGGAGGCTGGCCCAGCAACTGAGGATCTGGGAGACTGGCCCAGCAACTGAGGATCTGGGAGACTGGCCTAGCAACTGAGGATCTGGGAGGCTGGCCTGTCAACTGAGGATCTGAGAGGCTGGCCCACTAACTGAGGATCTGGGAGGGTGGCCCAGCAACTGAGGATCTGAGAGGCTGGCCCACTAACTGAGGATCTGGGAGGCTGGCCCACTAACTGAGGATCTGAAAGGCTGGCCCAGCAACTGACACTCTGAGAGGCTGGCCCGACAGCTGAAGATCTGGAAGGGTGGCCCAGCAACTGAGGTTTTAAGTGTAACTACACTAAAGCCACTTAAAACCTAAAGTTAGAGCAGTTCCTAATGAGACAAGTAGATAAGGTGAGGTGAGAATTACTAACAGCCATGCACAACGGTGATAACACAGCCACCCAGAGCCAGATGAAACATGGACCTATTGCCTGAAACTTAAGCAGTGTGTGTGTGTTACAGACCTGCAACAAATGAATGCAGCTTAAGAGGAATGAAAAACGGCGAGAGACACACACAGATGCATGAGATAACACAACTCAGAACAATACGGGCAGGCAGACAGGCAAGCGCTACTTATGCTTTAAAAATTTGTCTGACGTCAATACTCTCTGCCATCTGGCGCCATCGCTTGCGTGTCATACGGACTTAAGCCACTGGCTTCATCAATATAACATTCCAATCTGATGCTGTATTATATTTGAGAAAATAGCATTTCGTATTATCGAGCTGAAAATACTGCGTATAAAAATTTTCATTTTGGACTCGAACTTATCTATAGATCTCAGAGCCGGGTCTGAGAGCAATCCCTCTCCCTCCTATTGATTCGCTGCTGATGCTGGGACTCCTGATCAGATTCTTAATCAGAAGCAGGGATATACTAAAGCTAAATTCCAATTATTTTATGCTGCAGACTCGTAATTTTATTTATCCTTCCTAGTTCGAGAGACTGGAGATAGAAAATGAGAGATGGGATGTGGGGGATATGTGAGAGATGAGAGATGAAGATAAAGAGAAAAAAGATGACAGGTGACAGATGGGAGATGAGAGTTTAGAGATAAGAGATGAGAGAGAAAATGAGATTAGAGACGAGAGACGGGGGTGCGAGAGATGAAAGTTAGGAGATAAGAGATGAGAGTTAAGAGATAAGAGATACGAGAAAAGAGATTAGAGATGAGAAATGAGAAATAGGAGATGGGAGACAGAAAGCTATAGGATATGGGAGGATTAATCGGAGAAGAGGAAATGGATGAGGGGAGAGAGAAGGCGCAGCAGCGCGGCATATCGTGAGTGAAACAGCAGACAAGGCCACCCAAGTGCTATGCGCCGACCGACCCGCAGCTACGTAAGCGTCATGCATATTCGCGTATAAATTAAGATGCACGAGAGAAACATTAATTGAAGGGTTTGGGAGGATTCGAGATGCGTTGCTAAGGGAAGGGAGAGAGAGAGAGAGAGAAGCGAAATGCAGTTTTACTCAGTCAGCCAATCTAGTTGGACTCGCAAAATTCTATATTTATTTATACATAATATAAAGCTAAAAAGCATATGATTATATATGTATTGGAAATATTATGAGCATAGCTTGCGCCATTATTTTACTAATATTTCTTCTATGGGGGCCATATGGGGGACTAGATGGGGGCCAGGCCAGTGTCAGAGTGACTAGATCGGGGCCAAGCCAGTGTCGGAGTGACTAGATGGGGGCCAAGCCAGTGTCAGATGACTAGATCAGTCAGGCCAGTGTCAGAGTGACTAGATGGAGGCCAAGCCAGTGTCAGAGTGACTAGATGGGGGCCAGGCCAGTGTCAGAGTGACTAGATCAGTCAGGCCAGTGTCTGAGTGACTAGATCAGTCAGGCCAGTGTCAGAGTGACTAGATCAGTCAAGCCAGTGTCAGGGTGACTAGATGGAGGCCAGGCCAGTTTCAGAGTGACTAGATCAGTCAGGCCAGTGTCAGAGTGACTAGATGGAGGCCAGGCCAGTTTCAGAGTGACTAGATCAGTCAGGCCAGTGTCAGAGTGACTAGATCAGTCAGGACAGTGTCAGAGTGACTAGATCAGTCAAGCCAGTGTCAGGGTGACTAGATGGAGGCCAGGCCAGTTTCAGAGTGACTAGATCAGTCAGGCCAGTGTCAGAGTGACTAGATGACTAGCTCGTATACTCATTTTTATTTTGTTCACTAAACTCTTGAGTTTTTAACTCTAATAGGATTAATTAGATAGATAGATAGATAGATAGATAGATAGATAGATAGATAGATAGATAGATAGATAGATAGATAGATAGATAGATAGATAGATAGATAGATAGATAGATAGATAGATAGATAGATAGATAGATAGATAGATAGATAGATAGATAGATAGATAGATAGATAGATAGATAGATAGATAGATAGATAGATAGATAGATAGATAGATAGATAGATAGATAGATAGATAGATAGATAGATAGATAGATAGATAGATAGATAGATAGATAGATATTGATCTCGGCGGTGCAAATATGTATATGTACTTTAGTTCAGCTGGCAGCTGGAAACTCCAGCATCTCTAATCTGCATCCCCGCACTGCACCGAATGCAGTGCAGCAAGCCGAGCACAAGGTTGAAGCAAATCCTACTTACTTGCCACTTTCCAGTGGGGCCAACACTGCCAACATCATCTACAAGAATTTCAAGTTACTCCTCATCTCAACCAGCCTCCTTCACGAGTGATGAGGACTGGTGATTGCTGCAGAGTGCTGAGGCAAGTGAGCTGCTGAGAAAAGCCACGTGTGAGTAGAGACAGAGCACTGAGTGCAACTAGGCTGTTAATAAATACGCTCGTACCATGCACAGGCACACCCTTGGGCAATAATATCATAGCTGGGAGAATTTGGCCAGTTGGGAAGGAAGGGTTCAGGGCTAGATGTTAATGAGAATTTTTTATATGTTCCCAGATCAGTTCCTTCTTATTTCTATCATAGCCCTTAACACCCAGGATAAGGGAGTAGAAATTGTGGAATTACGAACTCTAGTTGCTTTGCACGTTCATGGTTTTAATGTAAGAAAGACTAGTCTAAGTCATTAAACCATGAAAGAGCATACCATGCATAGGCCTGACTTATGATAGATCAGTCAGGCCAGTGTCAGACTCAGAGTGACTAGATGGGGGCCAGGCCAGTGTCAGAGTGACTAGATCGGGGCCAAGCCAGTGTCGGAGTGACTAGATGGGGGCCAAGCCAGTGTCAGATGACTAGATCAGTCAGGCCAGTGTCAGAGTGACTAGATGGGGGCCAAGCCAGTGTCAGAGTGACTAGATGGGGGCCAGGCCAGTGTCAGAGTGACTAGATCAGTCAGGCCAGTGTCTGAGTGACTAGATCAGTCAGGCCAGTGTCAGAGTGACTAGATCAGTCAAGCCAGTGTCAGGGTGACTAGATGGAGGCCAGGCCAGTTTCAGAGTGACTAGATCAGTCAGGCCAGTGTCAGAGTGACTAGATGGAGGCCAGGCCAGTTTCAGAGTGACTAGATCAGTCAGGCCAGTGTCAGAGTGACTAGATCAGTCAGGACAGTGTCAGAGTGACTAGATCAGTCAAGCCAGTGTCAGGGTGACTAGATGGAGGCCAGGCCAGTTTCAGAGTGACTAGATCAGTCAGGCCAGTGTCAGAGTGACTAGATGGAGGCCGGGTTAGTGTCAGAGTGACTAGATGGGGGCCAGGCCAGTGTCGGAGTGACTAGAAGATCAGTCAGGCCAGTGTCAGGGTGACTAGATCAGTCAGGCCAGTGTCAGGGTGACTAGATCAGTCAGGCCAGTGTCAGGGTGACTAGATCAGTCAGGCCAGTGTCAGGGTGACTAGATCAGTCAGGCCAGTGTCAGGGTGACTAGATCAGTCAGGCCAGTGTCAGGGTGACTAGATCAGTCAGGCCAGTGTCAGAGTGATCTACCTACATGTAGGTAGCCACACACGTAAATCTTCAAGGATACTGGCTCATGCAGCTCACCTGTGCGTCGGCAGCAAGGTCGGTGAAGTTATGCTGCTGCTGCTGAAGTCGATCAATGCCAGTGAAATCGGCACCCCCAAGTGCAGTGGAACCGCGCCTCTCGGTGCTGGATGTGCAGCCCATGTGGCTTTTAATTAGCTGAGCCAAGCTGATATGGTAATAAATATATATCCACTATCGTAGCAGTAGCACTCGTTTCAGTTTTATTAGGGCTGGGCTCAAATAAAACAAAGATTATGTAGATTAGATTAGATTGCACACAATGGCAGCACTAATCCGGTAAATATTGAATGACTGGGGTTAAAGGGGTGTGGCGGGCAATAAAATCGAGGGAGTTTGGAGGACTTGATCAAGGTAAGCAATAAAATAGCAAGCTATAAAAAGCCTTCCTAATAGCGGCTTCCCTAATTTAAAATTATTTAATCAGATTCCAAGGCCATTGCGTGTGCTCGGGTGCTCGTTCTCGATCAAAACCAGTTGTTGGGCCTTGCCCTTACTACGGGGCGGGACTCGACAACAAGTAAATAATTTAGTATATTGTCATAAGCGAAAATAAGACAATACAGACAGTTAAAAAAACTAGCTATTTTGCAAACTAGCTCAAGGCTCAAGTTGTCAAGTTAGTTGTGTTATACTCGTTTAGTATCTGGTCCGAAAACGTACTTGATTTTTTCTCTTCTCGCCTAATAACTCCTAGACTAACTTACTTTGTTGTTGAAGGTAGTACAATTTAGTTCAACGTGCGTGCTAGCAGCAATAAGCTGGTAGGAACGGTATGGGAACAGATGAACAGCGCCCAGCCCACACACCGTTCACCACAGGGCCAACAGCAATGTCGCGTGCATTAAACTAAATGGGGTGGTGGCCCCCCGCTGACTTCCAAACGGGCTTTTTGGCACGCGAGAGAGAGATATTGGGGTGGGGAGAGTGTCGGGGGTTTGGACGCGAAGGAGTGAACTCGGCGGCGACGTGTTGGCCCCCAGTGGGGTGGTGGGGTGAGAGGGCAAAGCGGGAGGAGTAGGTCGTTGCCAATGTACGCAACTGGCTGGATGAACTAAAAATAGCCGCCCGCTCACCCTTCTTGGCGGGGGTTGTGGGCGGGTCAGGAGTAGAGGTTGATTTCGGGACCGCACGTTAGTTTTCCGTAGGGGGGTTAGATCTGGGCCGCTGTTCATTATTAACTGGCAATCTTCTCCAAAAACCCGACCCGACCCCACCCGTGACAGTTCTCCTTCTCCGTTTGCTTAAACCAAACTTGCGCTTCCCTAAAGCCCGGGGAAAACTCGGCTGCACTCTGTATAAAAACTCTATCTGTTATAAGCTTTGGCAAAAGGATTTTTTTAAAATTGAGTGTGTTGGCCGCCAAGATAAGCGAGCGTCTGTCTGGGGTAGAGGGAGGGAGGGGGGGCTGTCATGGCATAATGGGAGTTGAGGCGGTCGGGACTTATCGGAGGAAGAAAGCGCAATTGCTTGGCTGTCTGTCTTTGATTTTCGTCTGCTCTGATTTTCGTTTGATCGCCTGGCCTGGCATGGGGGTGGCCGGATGGGATATTATTATTAGCCTACTATTCGACCGTAGCACGAGTTGGCAATTATTTGTAGTAGGCAGTAGCAGGAGCTTTAAAATTGTTTATTAGTAATAGGCGAGACATTAAGGCAAGCTGTATTCAGAGGCCCCGTTTCCCACGGTTCTTTTGATAAAGAAAATGACAAAAACAATACGGCCAGAAATATCTGTTTGGTGGGGTGATTCGATGAGAGGAGAGCATGGCCTCCAGGCGAGTTGTCAAAGTCCAGGACTGGCACACAAAAGTTTATTAAAGATTTTTATCAGGGTTTTTTATTTTCATGCAAATGCTCTATCATTTATGAGCAATTTTCAAGAAATGTCCGCTAAATGTCTTCATTTTGAATTATCGTTTTAATCAAAGGTTGAGAACTGGAAAAATTATACAGTTAGGTTGGCGCCTCTGTCCCTGAAGGTTGGCGCCTCTGTCCCTGATGGTTGATGGCGCCTCTTTCCCTGAAGATTGATGGCGCGTTTGTCCCTGAAGGTTGATGGCGCCTCTGTTCCTGAAGGTTGATGGCGCCTCTGTCCCTGATGGTTGATGGCGCCTCCGTCCCTGAAGGTTGATGGCGCGCCTCTGTCTCTGATGGTTTATGGCGCCCCTGTCCCTGAAGGTTGGCGCCTCTGTCCCTGAAGGTTGGCGCCTCTGTCCCCGAATGTTGGCGCCTCTGTCCCTGATGGTTGATGGCGCGCCTCTGTCCCTGATGGTTGATGGCGCCTCTGTCTCTGAAGGTTGGCGCCTCTGTCCCTGATGGTTGATGTCGCCTCTGTCCCTGAAGGTTGGCGCCTCTGTCCCCGAATGTTGGCGCCTCTGTCCCTGATGGTTGATGGCGCCTCTGTCTCTGAAGGTTGGCGCCTCTGTCCCTGATGGTTGATGGCGCCTCTGTCCCTGAAGGTTGGCGCCTCTGTCCCCGAATGTTGGCGCCTCTGTCCCTGATGGTTGATGGCGCGCCTCTGTCCCTGATGGTTGATGGCGCCTCTGTCCCTGATGGTTGATGGCGCCTCTGTCCCTGATGGTTTATGGCGCCCCTGTCCCTGAAGGTTGGCGCCTCTGTCCCTGAAGGTTGGCGCCTCTGTCCCCGAATGTTGGCGCCTCTGTCCCTGATGGTTGATGGCGCGCCTCTGTCCCTGATGGTTGATGGCGCCTCTGTTCCTGATGGTTAATGGCGCCTCTGTCCCTGAAGGTTGATGGCGCGCCTCTGTCCCTGATGGTTGATGGCGCCTCTGTTCCTGATGGTTAATGGCGCCTCTGTTCCTGATGGTTGATGGCGCCTCTGTCCCTGATGGTTGATGGCGCCTCTGTCCCTGAAGGTTGGCGCCTCTGTCCCCGAAAAGAAGAGACACGTGGTAAGTTACAGCACATGTGCGCTTATGTACATGCATGTTAGCAAAAAAAATCTAACTAATAAGATGCGAGCTAGAACTACATGTACAGTACATGTATGTACACCCTGTGTACCTCTGGAACAACTGGTAAAATCCTACACTACGTAATCTGATCCGTTAGTTTTTCTTTTAAAAGAATTAGAACTGCTGGTTAAAGTACACTGTATTAATCGCTATCGCAATCTTCAAAAGTCTGCAAACGGCCTCCTACAGTCGATTAGACACGCAGTACTAGTCGTATAGGCAGTTACTCTGCACAAAAAAGTACGTACCGCGCGAATGAAGGCGCGGTTTGATGACGTCAAATGCCCCCTAGCTTCTACCCCCTCCCCCTGTGGGCCTGGCAGCATCTGCAGACTGCAAAGATATAGAGACGGAGGCCCTCAGACAGACAGTGCAAAAGCAGGCGTAAAATATATAGGAGGAGAGCAAAGAAATTGGAGGGGCTTTAAGGCCACACAGTAACATTGTACTTAGGGCCGCCCAATTGATATGCAATTATTTATAGTTTCTGACTGATCTGGATAGCCTACTGTGAGTAGAAATAATGACATTTTACGATCGAAATTTAATATATTTCGATATATTTTTGAAATATAATGATAAAAATACAATGAGACTGTAGGCAAATTGAAATAAAATGCGTCTTGTCAAGCCATCAAACCTCTTCTTCAATTCATTAATAACAAATTAAGCCGATAGGTAAGCCTCCTAGATGGGTTTGGTTAGAAATACTGGTTGATCTATGAAATATTCTGTTGGTTTTGTTGACTTTTAATTAACGCAGCGATGCGAAAAGAAGCGCTTGCCTAAGTGGCGCATTGTCAGGCTCAGCAGTATGACACAGGAAAATCTCGCATTTTTCACACCTTAGATTATAATCCATCATTTAAAAAAACAGCTGAAAAAGCTTCTACAAGCGCAACGGATTTGCTTAAGTGACAAATATATTTTTCGAATGGGAAGGGTGATTTTAATTGATGCAGATAGTAGGGACCATTAAAAAAGATTGCACATGGTCTGTTGTTTTGTCTGCCAGATCCACCAAAACTAAAAATGGGCTCTCTATATAGAGGGAGTTGAATGCAGCAACCATGCACTAAACGGCAATGTAGTTATGGCTCCTTAGCCACGCAACGCTCATTCTTGTGGACTGTACCATGGCGTTGCCAACAAATTTTCCACTTCAACTTTTTCGAATATCCTGCACCCGTCAATTTTTATAGCTGCATATTAACAAGATCTAAGAGCTTATTATTATTATCTAGCTATCTTAAAACCTCCGTATAGTGCATACACAATTGTGTTTATGCGTCTTTGCACAAATCAGATTAAGGACAAAATTAAGGTTTACCGTCTGGTCTGTCCATATTCGCAGATTAAGTCACTAATTAATTCAGATATTGGAGTGAGAGTGAAGAGTCAGATATGGGAGAGAGAGTGAAGAGTCAGATACGGGAGAGAGAGAGTGTGTGAAGAGTCAGATATAGGAGAGAGAGTGAAGAGTCAGATATGGGAGAGAGAGAGTGAAGAGTCAGATATGGGAGAGAGAGAGTGAAGAGTCAAATATGGGAGAGTGAAGAGTCAAATATGGGAGAGTGAAGAGTCAAATATGGGAGAGTGAAGAGTCAAATATGGGAGAGTGAAGAGTCAAATATGGGAGAGTGAAGAGTCAAATATGGGAGAGTGAAGAGTCAAATATGGGAGAGTGAAGAGTCAAATATGGGAGAGTGAAGAGTCAGATATGGGAGAGTGAAGAGTCAGATATGGGAGAGAGAGTGAAGAGTCAGATATGGGAGAGAGAGTGAAGAGTCAGATATGGGAGAGTGAAGAGTCAGATATGGGAGAGAGAGTGAAGAGTCAGATATGGGAGAGAGAGTGAAGAGTCAGATATGGGAGAGAGAAGAGTCAGATATGGGAGAGAGAGTGAAGAGTCAGATATGGGAGAGAGAGTGAAGAGTCAGATATGGGAGAGAGAGTGAAGAGTCAGATATGGGAGAGTGAAGAGTCAGATATGGGAGAGAGAGTGAAGAGTCAGATATGGGAGAGAGAGTGAAGAGTCAGATATGGGAGAGAGAGTGAAGAGTCAGATATGGGAGAGTGAAGAGTCAGATATGGGAGAGTGAAGAGTCAGATATGGGAGAGAGAGTGAAGAGTCAGATATGGGAGAGAGAGTGAAGAGTCAGATATGGGAGAGTGAAGAGTCAGATATGGGAGAGAGAGTGAAGAGTCAGATATGGGAGAGAGAAGAGTCAGATATGGGAGAGTGAAGAGTCAGATATGGGAGAGAGAAGAGTCAGATATGGGAGAGAGAGTGAAGAGTCAGATATGGGAGAGAGAAGAGTCAGATATGGGAGAGAGAGTGAAGAGTCAGATATGGGAGAGTGAAGAGTCAGATATGGGAGAGAGAGTGAAGAGTCAGATATGGGAGAGTGAAGAGTCAGATATGGGAGAGAGAGTGAAGAGTCAGATATGGGAGAGTGAAGAGTCAGATATGGGAGAGAGAGTGAAGAGTCAGATATGGGAGAGAGAAGAGTCAGATATGGGAGAGTGAAGAGTCAGATATGGGAGAGAGAAGAGTCAGATATGGGAGAGAGAGTGAAGAGTCAGATATGGGAGAGTGAAGAGTCAGATATGGGAGAGAGAGTGAAGAGTCAGATATGGGAGAGAGAAGAGTCAGATATGGGAGAGAGAGTGAAGAGTCAGATATGGGAGAGAGAAGAGTCAGATATGGGAAAGTGAAGAGTCAGATATGGGAGAGAGAAGAGTCAGATATGGGAGAGAGAAGAGTCAGATATGGGAGAGAGAAGAGTCAGATATGGGAGAGAGAGTGAAGATTCAGATACGGGAGAGATTTTCACTCCCCCTCTCTCTCCCATATCTGACTTTTCACTCTGAAGAGACTCTTCAGTCAGAAAAATGCGAGATTTTCCTGTGTCATACTGCTGAGCCTGACAATGCACCACTTAGGCAAGCGCTTCTTTTCCTATCTGATAAACATGGCATTCGCTTACATTTCGGGCAGATGATTCCATAGATTGAATTTCTATCGCGACCACCGCACACCTGCGATGCATTCCTGACGCATTGGAAATTGCATTGGGAGGCAGGAGCGACTCCGACAGAGCCGTAGGCCGAGCCGCAGAAGCAGTACTCGCCGAACTGAGCGCCGAAGCAGCGGAAACGGCCGTTACTTACAGATGTCGGTGCACAGTTGCAGCGAAAACTCACCCGGCTTCTGCACAAACGCGGGCACAGCCGGTTTCGTGGCGTGCGGGCCGAACTTAAAAAAACCCAGCGGGCTCGGAGTTACAGAGGCCATGCAGGAGCTCCACAGACAAGAGTGCAACAGAAAATAAGCAACAAAGAGTTTCTAACGACATATCTTTATCGCTAACTTTCACTGTGGAAGTTATACTGTGATTTCATTGATCCTTTAAATTGTTGTCTCTATGCCAGTTCCCAGTTGCTTTCCTGCCATTGGATACAGATCCTACGCACACTGGATGCTTGTCATAGGAAATATTAGATTTGTTACTCCCCAATTGAAAACGATCAGGGTTAATCTTGAAGTTAACTTTTTAGGCCACTTGCAGGTAGGTTGATTTCGATTAACAAACTCGTAAAATTAACGCAAATTTACCCTCCGTAAAGCCAGCCGCCAACCGCCCCACAACCAGCGCTGTTGAGGAAATTCTGCCCGCTCCGCTGACTCCGTGCTGTCACCGCACTCATAAACATGAACACTCATGCAGTGTGTACAGCGGCTCTGCCGAGCCTCACAGCTTCATCCAGACCCACTGCTGAGCCTCACAACTTCATCCAGACCCACTGCTGAGCCTCACAACTTCATCCAGACCCACTGCTGAGCCTCACAACTTCATCCAGACCCACTGCTGAGCCTCACAGCTTCATCCAGACCCACTGCTGAGCCTCACAGCTTCATCCAGACCCACTGCTGAGCCTCACAACTTCATCCAGACCCACTGCGCTGAGCCTCACAGCTTCATCCAGACCCACTGCTGAGCCTCACAGCTTCATCCAGACCCACTGCTGAGCCTCACAGCTTCATCCAGACCCACTGCTGAGCCTCACAGCTTCATCCAGACCCACTCAGCTTCACAGCTTTATCCAAGACCCACTCAACCTCACTACATGCTCGCCACTTCAGCGGGCACAGAATTTCAGCACGTCCGGCTCAAAGACGCGCGAAGACGCAACCCAGACAGTCGGAGCTGCGGTGGCAGGCGGCAGCGTACTGGAATTCAACGGCTACAATGCATAATCTACCAATACAAAATGCATTTCAAGTCGAAAATCCAGTTTGACCTTTGCAAAAGGCATGTTTTTGGAATACTCGCATTTAATCCCAACATAGCATCAAGCAATTTCTTTCTATGACTAGATGTATAGTCACAATGTATACCAATTGAAAAATTTCTGATCTGATTGATGAAAATCGACCTGTTCAGCTGTAAATTTTCTGAAATCATGAGTCACATTGATAGAAATACAAAACTCACAATAAAGATCCCCAAAACGAGGAGAATTCAGGGAGCACATGCATTTCGGGATGAGAGAACTTTCATCCAAGACGGTTTAAGTTTAAACTTCATTGCAAGCTCGAGACCTCATACTGATAGCATACTGTGTACACCTATTCATATATACTTCCTTTAAATAAGCTCGAAACCTAAAGTCCATGCTCGAAAATTTTCATCGTGTTCTGATTCTGTACTTCGATTCGAAATGCGAAATTTTGAACCGAGTGTGAAATTCACACCTCGCCAGGTAGACTTTGGCTAAGAGTCAGATATGGAAGTGAGAAGAGTCAGATATGGAAGTGAGAAGAGTCAGATATGGAAGTGAGAAGAGTCAGATATGGAAGTGAGAAGAGTCAGATATGGAAGTGAGAAGAGTCAGATATGGAAGTGAGAAGAGTCAGATATGGGAGAGAGAAGAGTCAGATATGGGAGAGAGAAGAGTCAGATATGGAAGTGAGAAGAGTCAGATATGGGAGAGAGAAGAGTCAGATATGGGAGAGAGAAGAGTCAATCTGGAAAACAGAGGAGTCAGATCTTGGAGAGAAGAGTCAGATCTTGGACAGAAGAGTCAGATCTTGGAGAGAAGAGTCAGATCTTGGACAGAAAAGAGTCATATCTTGGACAGAAGAGTCAGATCTTGGACAGAAAAGAGTCAGATCTTGGACAGAAAAGAGTCAGATCTTGGAGAGAAGAGTCAGATCTTGGAGAGAAGAGTCAGATCTTGGACAGAAAAGAGTCAGATCTTGGAGAGAAGAGTCAGATCTTGGAGAGAAGAGTCAGATATGGGAGAGAGAAGAGTCAGATATGGGAGAGAGAAGAGTCAATCTGGAAAACAGAGGAGTCAGATCTTGGAGAGAAGAGTCAGATCTTGGAGAGAAGAGTCAGATCTTGGACAGAAGAGTCAGATCTTGGAGAGAAGAGTCAGATCTTGGAGAGAAGAGTCAGATCTTGGACAGAAGAGTCAGATCTTGGAGAGAAGAGTCAGATCTGGGAGAGAAGAGTCAGATCTTGGACAGAAAAGAGTCATATCTTGGACAGAAGAGTCAGATCTTGGACAGAAAAGAGTCAGATCTTGGACAGAAAAGAGTCAGATCTTGGAGAGAAGAGTCAGATCTTGGAGAGAAAAGAGTCAGATCTTGGAGAGAAGAGTCAGATCTTGGAGAGAAGAGTCAGATATGGGAGAGAGAAGAGTCAGATATGGGAGAGAGAAGAGTCAATCTGGAAAACAGAGGAGTCAGATCTTGGAGAGAAGAGTCAGATCTTGGACAGAAGAGTCAGATCTTGGAGAGAAGAGTCAGATCTTGGAGAGAAGAGTCAGATCTTGGACAGAAGAGTCAGATCTTGGAGAGAAGAGTCAGATCTGGGAGAGAAGAGTCAGATCTTGGACAGAAAAGAGTCATATCTTGGACAGAAGAGTCAGATCTTGGACAGAAAAGAGTCAGATCTTGGACAGAAAAGAGTCAGATCTTGGAGAGAAGAGTCAGATCTGGGACAGAAAAGAATCAGATCTTGGAGAGAAGTGTTATTGATATTGTCAAAGTTGAAGCAGCAATTTGACGAATCCAAATAAATCAAAAGACAAAGCAAATAACGAATATTTTCTATTCAAACATAAGAAAGACAATAACACAGAGATAGTGGAGTCCCTACAGTGGGTGTGCGATGCATATATTTATAAAAATGTAGTTTATAATGTTGCAGCGTGCCATTATAACCTGTTGGCTACTGGTTTCCAGTTCTAAATGATGTATCGCACTATTTTCTCATTACTAATAAATAAAATATAATAACACACAACAGTGCACACTTTGTCGGCATTGTTTTGTTTAAACACGATGAAAAAAAGATGTTAAACTTGTGCACAGCAATCAGTATCCGAGCGACCACTACAGGTTAGAATAAATGACAAATATGCAGAATGGCTCGTGTATTCCTACATTAGTACAGCATGTACAGTACAGGCACCGGAGTGAGTCCAACTTGAAACAGCAAATTGTTGGTTACCAATTTTGACAGATACATAGAGAGGAAAGAAATTGAAACCAAAGTTATTAGCAAAACTGGTTAAGCTCATGCTGTATAATATTTTTTTTTTCTATTCTAAATCTATATTTATAGTTATAATCAACTGATATTAGTTGTGTACCCCCACGACAGTAAGGAGTTGGACAACTAACACGTACAAAGGTGATTAAAAGCACCAAAGCAAACAATGAGTCCTAAGCCAAACAATTCCCCGATTCGAAATGACAAAATTAATGTTTATAAATGCGAACGATTCGCCTCGCTAATTATACTACTATTTCGAGTTGCCACTATAGTAGCATAGACAGAGTTTTGGTGCGAAGCTGCAAGAAAACAAAAGAAATTATTAATAAAAAACGCAAACAGAAAAATTAGAGAAATTTAGCGCAACAACTACTTACTAATAAATAGTATGTGTAGTGCGCAATTATTCACAAATTTAACCGGACTCTTGACCGGCAATGATACTTCATTATACAAATATAATTATTAAACTTTATCAATAATTTGGTTTGGCATATGGATATCGGTATTAGTAGTTATACATGTAGATAAATAACAGCAGATAAAGTTGGTAACGATTGGAATGGACTCAAAAAGCCGCGAATTGAAAAGCGCACAAAGTCAACACCATTGCCTACTTGAAGCTTCTTCATTCGTGTTATTCAAACATTTGTATGCAGTATAATATGTGTATGATTATGACAACCGGAACTGGGCAAAGTGAGTCAACTTAATGCATTAATCAGTTGGATTATGAATATAGGATTAATGACCATTAATTATTAGACAACACAATGGGCAAAGACACTAGACAAATGTATTTTTGAGCGGCAGGTGAGGTTTAGCTGAAGTACATTTTCAGTTAAAGAGACAATAACGACGCCCTTCCGAGAGTGAAGTTTCCACAAAGTTGACGAAGAAATGCAATTTCTGGCTGCCTAAAATCAGATCAGAGCTTACTGGCTAAACAGGTGGTTCAGTTATGCTAAGAGTGCTTGAAAATCATTGACAAACACATCAACACAAACATTACACAATGCCGTTTGCAAACAAACAAATGTAACCAAATAAATAAAGTTTAAGGATTAAGGAGGCTAGTGTATAAGAGAAGACAGTAAGAATGCGAGACAAAAGCTAATATGTCAAAGGTAATTATTTAAATTTTGATTATAGGGGTTATACTAAATATAACTACTATTCCAAGTCGGTGTTGAACAGCAATGATCTTACAGGCTTCAGTAACCATAATAATAATATTATTATTAATTATGTAGAAATACAACAGTAGAAAGTAAAAAGTAAACATACACAAATAACTGGCAACAGTACAAATTTAAAGGTACTAAGTATAATTGTATATGAAATCCAGGTGCAATTGTGTGCATCTTATACAATAAGTTGAGTCATAGACTCATAACAGTGAAATTTTATTTATTTTTATAATTTTTTTCTCTCTAAACAATTCACTGACAGGGTTAAACTCAAATAAAAATTGAATTCAATGACAGATTTTTGAGGAGAGAAGCGGACAGACAGGAGCCCCAGACCACGGAGGCAAAAACTAAGACTTTTACTAATTTAATAGTCTTTCTTACTTACCATAGTTTCAACCATAAACTACATTAGCAGTTTACATTAGCTGTTCAACTCGCTTAATACAGTAGAACTAAATAGGTAAATATAAATAAATAAATAAATGCAAAGTTATAATTGTGTTCAATATTTTCGAATTTCGATAGATAGATAAAAATACATCAGCCTATTGGACGTTATATTATAAATGAAGATTTCTGTTCTTACTCTGAAATTAACCGGGAGTTCATATAGATTATACTTGCCTTTAAAAAGGATGAGGATCCAAGAAGCAGCCAGAAATGGAGACTGAAACAGTGTTTGAAGACAAACAAGAGCAAGATAGAGACAGACTTTTTTACGACGCCCAGCGTCAATAATCGATTAGAATTTTTGTTAGTTGATCCTAGAATTATCCAACAGTGCCATTGTTTGAGGTGGCGGCCAGCTCGTAGGCTGGCAGTCGCAGATCGAACAAAGGATCTTCTTCCACCAGTTCGCCAGAGTGGGCGCACACGGTGGCTGGCGGAGCGTCTGGCAGCTCAAGGCCAGACTGACGGGCCTCCCAGCCGGACAGGTAGGCGTCCACACCTGGCGGCCCGGACAGCCTGTCAATCAGCAGGCGCCCGCCGCGGCCCAGCCGCAAACCGACATAGGCCGCTAAGGGTCGGCAATGACGCGAGCCGGCCGAGGAAGACAGATGACAGGAGGATGCAGATGCTGTTGACGACTCGGAGCCAACAACGCAGGGCAGTCGGGTCAGGCTGAACATTCGGCGTCCGTAGACGCCAGCGAAAGCCGATCTGGGCTGAGTCCCCGACGGTGGCAACGCTGCAGAGTCTTCAGCGTCGGTCAACGGCTTGGCTGGCGCGTACACCGCGCCAACCCGACGCCTGCACCAGACAAATCGACCGCCGTTGTCACCGCCAGGCAGTAGAGAATCATCGTCGACAAACAAGGGAGGAGCGGCGGAGGCGGCGGCTTCAGCGGCTGCAACTTCGGGCGGAGTTGGCAACGGTGGCGGCCGCCTCCTCGCCCGCTTGGCTGTGGAGCCGCGTTGATGCGCCGCTGACTGTTGATGCTGTTGCTGATGGTGATTCAATTGATGCTGCTGCTGCCAGGATGAGGAAGCGGCCGCTGCTGATGCTGCTGCTGCAGACTTTTTAGCGGCAGCAGCGGCCGCGGCAGCAACGGCGGCAGCCTGCAGCTGGCTGGCGTCAAAATCGCGAGCCGACCAGCGACGTTGGAAGACGCGCAGTTCGGTGTCTAACAGAGCGGATTTGGTCTCCTCGCGCCTGACCAGCAGTTCAATGAGGGAACAGGCCCGGTCCATGTCGCGGCGAAGGCGCAGCATCTTCTCATAGCTGGCCTCGTCATTTTTCCTGTGCTTTCTAGTCTGCATCTTCTCTGTACGGCGCCGGAACGCCACATACGGGTCATTGTTCGACGAGCCGTCTCTCCGATCGGCTTTGATAGCCAGACTCAACCGTTGGCCGTGCTTAAGCCGCTTAGCTAGCCAATAATCGTACACGGCTGTAGTTAATCCGTCATCTTTTTTCAACAGAGCCTTGGCCTCATTCAAGCTGACAACAGTGTGATCGCTGTGCCGTTCCAACTGTTCCAGCATTCGTTCCAGATCGATTGGTGGCAAGCTGAGCTTCGAGGCTGATAGCCAGGCCTCGTCCTCGCTGTCCAGATCGTAATCTGGTGTTTCATTATCGCCGTGATCCAAGGAGAACGCCTGCACGCGGATGTACTGCTTAGGCATGCGGAATGTGCCCTCGCGGCACAGTGCGTGGTACAAACTCTTAAACTTGTTGGCATTCTCGTCAATCTCGGGTATGGGGATGGCGTGAAGATCTGTTGACTTGAACTGCTGCTGGGCGAACAGTGCCTCTTGAAGATGGTGTTCCTGTTCGGGTGAAAGTTGGGTAAGGTGAGTTGACGCTGAGACAGGCACAAGGGATGAAAGCTTTTCAAGTACTTTTGATTTTGATTAACTGTTAAATATTGCAATCATTTCTGATTGGTGAATATGAAATTTCCAACATGTCTTATTTATGTTACAACTTAGATTCTTGAAAGTTATTTTATAGTAGCATCTAATCTTCAAGATCAAATAAATCCCAGTTTTGATCTGGAAATCTATCTATAAGGCAATCGATTTTTTATCAGAGGTGGGGAGCTGTGTGCACTCTGGTGCACTCTGCCCATTCTTCCAATCCCATTATACATATACAGTCAAACATAGGCACATACATGTAAGTTGCTATTGGACAATAGTAGTCACATGACTGCTTTCAGCCAATAGTGACTTACATGTATGTGTTGCCAATAGAAAAGGCCAAGTGAATCCCAAGGTTGCGCATGTATGCTCACATAGAAATATAGAGCCACCTTAACTAGGTAACTAGGCAGCAGCTACAATATCTTTTCGTCTTTTTGTGGTTGGCTTTTAAGTATCAATAGCATTAATTGTATAAGCAGACCTAAGCCAAGACTCAAATTTAGTTATAATTAAATTAATTAATGCTATTGCACTTGGATTTGGGTCTAGCCTGCTAGGATATAAGAGTACTACAGAATACTACTAGGCTATAGCCTCCTATTTATTATTGCATAAAAAACCTAGCCTAGGTTTTTGCTAGTACTTGCACTTGCATCAAAGGTCTAATTTTAAGATATGATTTTTTAAGTCAATATGCTAGAGCATAAGCATAATTATCTTGATTAGTACTAAGATCTTTAGTTAATTTGTTGGTATTTTAAAGATTTTAAAGTCTATTCAATTCAGTCATTCAATAATTTTTATCTAGATACACATAGCAATATTGGCTAACAAATGAGGAACATGGCTTAGCTTAAGAAACCAGTCAACTACTTTGTTGCTCTTAATCACACTTGGTCTCTAACCTAACCGTAACTGCTATTACCTTGTCCCAATTTTCCTTGACCTACCTTTACTTTGCCTAAATTTGCTCTGACCCAGGCTAAATTTGCTTGTTATTTTCAGTAAAAAGCTATCTTTCTAACTATGGCTCTAATAAGGCATTAATATTAATTAAAAAACCAATTGGTTGGGAACCAGTTTCTTTTATTATATGGCCTAGGTTGCTACGAAAAGAATAAACAAACCAATTATTAGTATGGCACTATATAGATAATATCTTTATCATGGCAATGGTAACAATTATAAAAAAGTTAACATTGTTAAAACAAAACAATGTAGCTTATTCAATGATTATGTCTATTTAGATGAAAATAAACTGTTCTTTGTAAATCAATATTATAGTTATACTTTATTTTTTAATCTATTAATATCACAAATAATGACAGGCTAGGCCCCTATTATTAGAGCCAACCAACTATTTAGTTAGACTTGCTTTAAAGCTAAATATTATTGGCTATATTTTACTTTGAATTATATCGCATTTTTAGAATATAACTAATAACATTATCATTAGCCTCCCTCCCCCTAGCCCTATAAGATAAAGTTGTAAAACTGCAGACAGCATTTGGCATTCTTTTGAAATTTTTTTAAATGCAATACATACAAGTACGCAGCACTTGCACGCGCACACTGCCCTTTTTCTACTGGCTGCTACTCCAACAAATAAATATACATGGAAAAGGGCCTAATACACTCATCATTTATAATGCTTAGAGTTGTTCTAAAATTTTGATTTTCTAAAGTTTAGAATTATAAAGAAAAAATTTTGATTTTGAAAAATTTAGAAATCAAAATTTTGGAAGTGTTTAAAAAATTAGCTAAAAATAAACTAATTTCTAACTACATATACATGTATTTAGTTTTGCATAAGCAAACCAAAAGCAAAATATGAGTGTTGGTCATATTAAACTATTTTTCTAAATTTTGTTTTTGGAAAATTTCAATTTCAGAAAGTTAGCAAATTTTAATTTTGATAGATTGCAATCAACAATTTTGCATAAATTGTTTTTACAAACTGTCTTTGATAATGCTAAAGCAAGATAAAATAATTTGACCTTACTTTATTCTAAAGCGCGCATCTATAGATTTTCAACATTTATTCTAATAGGGCCCCCTAGTACCTGCTAATATATCACCCAGTGAATAAAAATGATTAAAGTTTATTAGGACTAAGTTAATTGTTAATTCTCTTGAGTTTAATTTAAAATAAGATAGATTAATATCATCATATTGCGATAATGATAACATACCTGATTTTTTTAGTCATGACCAAATCCTTTAAACTTTTTTAGAAATGTCTAAGGTGTATAAGACTGTTAGACAGAATTAAATGTAGTAATGACCAAATTTAATTGGAGAAAAGTTCTGTAGTGAACTATAGGTCATTTGACATAACAATTGAGTGAATAGATTTTTTATCTAAAAGAAAAAATTGCAGAAGGCACAATATTATAGGACACTGAAGGAATAATGTTTTTGACAAACTTCAAAGCCACCAAGAACTTATGCAGAAAACAGGCAAGCTATTGAACACCAAACATCAAAATCGTTTTTATTTTGCTTTAAATAAGTGCCACAAACACAATGTACACGTCTGACTTAGACGGATCTACTTTGTTTTAGACTAAGTATATTTCCAATTAAAATATTAGGACTTATTACGCGCTGGTGCATGCAAAACTAATAATAAGTCCTAATAAATATTAAAATGCCATCAAAAGTCATGGAATAATAAGAATTGTACATAAGCAAAGTAGTACCGTTTCTTCGTCCTTCTCCATGCCAGAAGGCAGAAGAGGCACAGATCGGCTGATTGATGCATAGTCGGAGAGATCTGGGATTTCATGGTCAAAATGCAGTTGCAGAGGTCGATTGGAGTCTAAAGCTCTGGCTCGAAACGAGACTTTGCTCATAATGTACTTTCCGCAACCTCCCAGTGTCGAACGTTGGCAGTTGCTGCCAGTTGAGAGTTGCAAAGAATAGCAAAAAGGACATGAAATCCACGAATCTCTTTACATAGCAGAAATACACGGTTGATTTGATGAATAAAGGCTGAGATGATTCCAGACGTCGGTCAAAATTTAATTCGTAGAGTGGTCTTCGTTGCACACGGGCGCTGACAGAATTTCTGACTGGCGATGAAACGGAGAATTTTTTGACGCTTTTTCCCTCCGATTTTATTATATACTACGCGTGTGCAAGAATATCAGTGGCGTGAATTTGGTTCAGTAGTATAGTGCGTGTAGCTGCATGTATGAAGTTGTATTTAAAACCTAACCGCATATAGAAAAAGAAACAGAAAGAACAGACTGAACAGTTGAGTATGATGGACATTGATGGTTAAGTATTTAAGAATGTAAAGTAGAAATTCAAAAGCTAGAGAATATAAAGAATCTTTAGTTTTATCTGTATGCATTACGTAGAATATATTAGAATTTCCATGACAAAGTAGTGCCATTTATGGAGACCTAACATGGAAAACAAGGATGAATCAATTGAATTGGTTTTCACTTGACTTATATTTTTTCTCTTTAAATGAACGGAAACCTGAATATACACGTTAAATATATACTAAACAAATCGACCTTCAATTGTCCTTTCCATTCAATTGGGTACATTAAAAACGTTTGCATTTCAGTAGTAGTATAAGGCATTCGCTTTTGTAATTTGCGAATGTGTTAGTCTTGCGTTAGTCAGCAAGCCCACACGGGCCCCTCGTTAAAAGGCCTGGATAGCCCCATTTATTCTTTCACTATATTGAATCCCTACGTTCTTTAACAAACAAATCTGCAACCTCCACCTCCAGGGCCCAACCCCTTAAGTCTTACTGGCTTAGTTAAGCGATGTAACAAAGAGGTTTTGCTGCCTAATAATCTGGACCGTTGGTTCTCTATTAGTGGCTTGGTTTAGTAAGTCAAAGTGAGTAGTATATTCTTGCCAACATTCTTTCAGTTGGAGTAAAGCAGCACACTTGAGCTCTGCTTTTGCTTTCGCAGCTGTTGGGGGAACTTGAAGCTACTTGGTGTAAATTTTGGCGACACAAGAGGGACTTTAGATTTTAGGTCTATTCCTACCGCATATTTACCTTACTACTAAATATCATAACTCTGATAATTGTAAAAAATGAAGATTGAAAATTTTAATGGTGGGCCGTCTGGAGAGGTCATGACCCCCCATTGACTCCCACCTAAAGTCTAGGATCATGAGTAGCACCAAAACTCTAACTATAGCAACACGGATTCGACCTGTTAGTGAGTCAGGAAATTCAGTGATAAATTGTCACTCTTTGAACCAAATTCTGCTTCGTGGGTCTCAATCCAGAGATAAAGAGAGCTGCTAGCGCACGTACCGCACACATGTAAGCCTACAAAACAAGCAATACAGCTGAATACAGAGACCGAGTTGCAGTTTAGTAGGAGGTTCTTATCTAAAAAAGTTATGCCGAGTACACTGTAAGGTGTATGAAATGGACTATGGACTAGTGTGAACTTTCCATATCATACACCTGTTGGCCACAATCCAAAGGCATTTTCATACACCAGCTTATATCACCACCGGCTGCCAAATAAGGTTAAAGATCAATGAAATTCGAACCCAACTAAGATAACTACACTACACTTAGTTGTCTCACTGCTGGGGCAGTGTACACAAGTACATGTACATCTACATGCCAGAAAATTCAAACACAGACGACAAAAAGACAGAAATACGAATTGATCAAATTTGATTTTTTTCGCTTTGCTTGCGTGTGTGAAGTGAAAGTGATCTAATGTAATAATTATATATATTTGATTACACAAATACAGGCATATAGATACGAGTTGTGTTGCAAAAGTTCCCCAAAAATTGACAGAAACTTTAGCCACAACTCTGCAAATCTGCACTATTGAATGGATAATGAATTAGCTCTTATAAAACTTGTGCTTAAAACAAATAAAATTCTGTTAAAAGTTTTACTCAGCACTTCGAATCGTTCCTTTGTGCAATTTAACAATCTAATAGAGCAGATATGCAAGAGTTGTAGGCTAAAAGGTCACCTCAGTAGGACATTTGTGTCGAAACACGCAAAGTGCAAAAACTTTGCAACACCACTCGTAGTTAAATAATAGTTTTTCACAGACTAATATAATATTAATACGCCATATTTTTAAGGGAAAGCAGAAAAAAGAAAAGAAACAAACAAACAAAACATAAATTCACACGCGCCGCCTGCACTCTGTGTGTTGTGTGTCGCATTGGCTAGCATAAACTGTCTGCAATAACCGAAAATTCAATCAATTTGAGAAAATATTGAATAAACAATTCAGAGATGAGAACAGACAAACTCAAACAACAAGATAACGCGGAAAATTTTTGTTATAGAAATCGTTAATTTAAATTTACAAGCTACATAACGAGTTGATAATTACTATAACTTTTTCGCTATCTAAAGACAGTTAACCCAAGCAAAAATGCACACGTATTGCAATTTTCACACAAAAAACAACAAAAAAGAACATTGAACATATATAATCGCTTTGATTTTTTTGCAGATATAATAAATTCCATCGTGCCTATAAAATGACATTACAAATTATTAACAATTTGTAACAACTTACATTTTATTAAATTGTTTAAATTAATCAATCATTTCTTCTCCATCCAGACAATCGAAAAAAAACCGCACGTGAAAGCAAAAACAACAGCGCGCACAACTACATGGTGTAATTAAAGTTTGTGCAAAATTTATTACTTTTCCACAAGCAATAGAAAAATAACAGGAAACGGAGACGTGAGAGAGAGAGGAAGAAAAAACAAAAAGACGAGACAAAAAAGCAAATCAAAATCAGATTCTGCAACAATAAAAAAGTCAATTTGACGTACTATTAGTAATTTTGTTTAATTAACGCATTTTCACGGTAAGGCCGGTCGAGATGAAAAAAGCCAAATACATCAGTGAGCAGTAGTGTATTTAGTAGTATAACCAGAGTGCTGCTAGAAAATGTTATTCATATGGCGTATTATTTTATAACACAAACTATGGCACTGAAGTGAGGCCGATTTTAGCAAATGACAATGATAAATATGCTTTGATTTTCAACCATGCACTTTACTACAAAACAAGTTAAACTGATTATTATTTTATTATACATAAGAACATTTTTTCAGAGAATAGACAAAACATTGAGATGCAGAATTACCTAACATTCTACTTTTGAAGACTTGTGTCTGTCTTAAAGCCTGTCTCAGTGTCTGTCTTAGAGCCTGTCTCAGTGTCTGTCTTAGAGCCTGTCTCAGTGTCTGTCTTAGAGCCTGTCTCAGTGTCTGTCTTAAAGCCTGTCTCAGTGTCTGTCTTAGAGCCTGTCTCAGTGTCTGTTTTAGTGTCTGTCTCAGTGTCTGTCTCAGTGTCTGTTTTAGTGTCTGTCTCAGTGTCTGTCTCAGTGTCTGTTTTAGTGTCTGTCTTAGTGTCTGTCTCAGTGTCTGTCTCAGTGTCTGTTTTAGTGTCTGTTTTAGTGTCTGTCTCAGTGTCTGTCTCAGTGTCTGTTTTAGTGTCTGTCTCAGTGTCTGTCTCAGTGTCTGTTTTAGTGTCTGTCTTAGTGTCTGTCTCAGTGTCTGTCTCAGTGTCTGTCTCAGTGTCTATCTCAGTGTCTGTCTCAGTGTCTGTCTCAGTGTCTGTCTCAGTGTCTGTCTTAGTGTCTGTCTCAGTGTCTGTCTCAGTGTCTGTCTCAGTGTCTATCTCAGTGTCTGTCTCAGTGTCTGTTTCAGTGTCCTTCTTAAAGTTGGTCTTGCTGTCTGTCTGTCTGTCTGTCTTAGTTGCAGTCAAAGTTTATTCCTTTTATGATAACACATAATATATAATAAATATGTCTATTTTTTATAGATAGAACAGATTAGACAAAGCAAAAAACTACCTGTATGCATGTGATTGGAATAGCGTATTAAGTTCCGTTAGGCTTACAGCATTACACATGTTTACATTATATATATATATATAGAGGATACAAAAAGCTTTCAGAAAATTTCGAAACGCAATAACAAACTATAATATGAAGCATTTAGTCTAAACAGGAATTAAAATGAGGAAGTGAGTGCAGCAGAGGCCGAGTCGGACTTTTGTAGGTCAGGGGGAGAATTCGCACACGGAAAACTCGCCAGAGGCAGTTAAATTTCTAATCTTTCTCAACCCAATTCATTAGGTCGCCAAGCTGCCATTCTGAAAATAAATAGCGATATTTCTACATTTCTACTGACACGAGTAGTGTAGGTTGAATAATGAAAAATACAATAATTTCACTACGAAGGGAACGGTTTGTTAGACTTTTAGCTGTCTGTCTGTCTGTCTGTCTGTCTGTCTGTCTGTCTGTCTGTGTCTGTCAGTCTGTCAGCCCCAGCACTCACCGCAGGCCAGTCAGTCAGGGATTTGCATCCCCATCCGGTCCCAGCTGCGCTCCATCAGCCGCAGCCTCTGGCAGGGCGACTGCAGCAGGCAGGAATTCCCTGCTCATCAGCGATTTTGGCGACATCACAACGGCGAGTTGCGTTGGCCGACCATCCGGAGCGGACGGAGCTCGCTGACGTCCCAGCGGCGGCTGCTGCAGCGGCATCGACGGGGCGCCAGGAAAACAGCCGTTGGAAGCGTGGCGATGCCGGCTAGCAGAGCCGGCCCAGGCCTGCACGGGAGCGGTCTGCGTTGCTAGGGGGCCGGACACCCAGGTGACGGAGCTGCCAGCTACGAGCAGGCGGGACTCCGGAGTGGCAACCCGGCGCGGGGCGATCACATTGACGCTCTCGGCGCTGGCTTCAAGGTCATCCGGTTCTTCTTCGTTGAGCTTCTCTTCTGCTGCAGCACCGGATTCTGCTTGGCATGACCCAGCAGCAGCTGCCCCAGATGACAGATCCTGCGCCGCGTCGCTGGGGTCTGGTTCGGCTGTCTGAAAAGGAATGGAACACAGATGCTAATTGTTCGACTCTTGCTCAACACGAACCTCCGCACACAGTGTACCCCAGCGTATGAGCGTGTCTATTAGTGCCCCCCCCCCCCCGATATCAGGGGAAGGCAAAGACTCTCCTCTATCCGGCCCGCTTTTCTCAGCTTTTTCTCTTCTTTCTCGCATCTCTCCTTATCACCTCTCTTCTCCTCTCCTCTCCATTCTTCTCTTCTCCTCTCTCTCATTTCTCCCCTCCTCTCCTCTTCTCTCCTCTCTCTTTCTCCTCCCTCGAGATTAAAAACTTTTCCGACCCCTGCCCTACACTAGTAAATACTTGTCAGAGATGACCCACCTCAGCCTCCTTTGATTTCTTCGCCGCCTCTTCATCCTCAGCCGCGACAGCCGAGTCCGCTGCCCGCTTCAACTCCAGCCGCTTGGCGCTCCGGCAAGTCTCCAGCCTCTGCTGCTCCTCAGCTGGCAGCGGCGGCGGCCACAGAGCGGGACTGTCTGGCCGGAAGTTGAACAGCCGTCTGGCGGCTTCCAGAGCTTCGGCGGAATCCTCTGGCAGCGTAACTGCTTCATCGGAGTCTTCGGCCGCGTCCTCTACCGTTGAAGTCTCGGCGCCGCCGTCTTGCTGCTCGTCGGCCTGTCGACGTCGCTGTCGAGAACGTCGTTGACGAAGGTCGCAGGCCAGCGGCAGGGCGCACAGGCAGGCATCGGGGCGGCTGAGGTAGCCACGCACGGCGTCGGCGCTTGACAAAAGCTCGCCTGAGCAGCTGACGGAGTCAAGTGGGAAATCGAATTAATGACTGGGCGAGTTGACAGGGAACAGGTGGGAGGATTTAAGATTGTGAGAGTGGCCGGAGAGCCGACGATTGAGGACAAAGAGTTGAGCAGATGTGAAGCGCCATAGTGAAACTATCTGCCGGTGGGTCAAGGTGCGGGAATTCCTGACCCACTGGCTAAATGAGGGTTAAGGTTTGGGGATTCCTGACCCACTGGCTGAATGAGGGTCAAGGTGTGGGGATTCCTGACCCACTGGCTAAATGAGGGTTAAGGTTTGGGGATTCCTGACCCACTGGCTAAATGAGGGTCAAGGTTTGGGGATTCCTGACCCACTGACTGAATGAGGGTCATGGTGTGGATTCCTGACCCACTGACTGAATGAGGGTCAAGGTGTGGGGATTCCTGACCCACTGACTGAATGGGGGTCAAGGTGTGGGGATTCCTGACCCAGACTGAATGAGGGTCAAGGTGTGGGGATTCCTGACCCACTGACTGAATGAGGGTCAAGGTGTGGGGATTCCTGACCCACTGACTGAATGAGGGTCATGGTGTGGGGATTCCTGACCCACTGACTGAATGAGGGTCATGGTGTGGATTCCTGACCCACTGACTGAATGAGGGTCAAGGTGTGGGGATTCCTGACCCACTGGCTAAATGAGGGTCAAGGTGTGGGGATTCCTGACCCACTGACTGAATGAGGGTCAAGGTGTGGGGATTCCTGACCCACTGACTAAATGAGGGTCAAGGAGCGGGGATCTTGACCCAGCACATTGACCCACTAGCAGAAGCACTGACTACAAAAGGGTCTTAAACCTAAAGTCAAAGGTTTCCTATGGGTCAAGATGATAGATTTCTATGGCTCAACAGAAGGAAACAAACAGGTCAGTCTGTCGAGGCCAAAAAGACCTGGAGATGACTGATTTGATAAGCAGATTGCAGCAAAACCTAAGTGTCACACACTTAAGAAATGAAAGAAAAAGCAAAATATAACAAACAATTTGAATAATTATATGCGGAGGGAATATTGCGAATGCCTGGGAGTTGGTTTGGGAAGACCATACGCGCAAGCACACACAATAAAATAACTACTTGAAGCGCACACTTAAAAAACACTTAGTTCTAATCCGATTATGTTAAGTACGTAATTAACTGGGCCAAAGTCGCAAAGTGTGCGGCGTGTGTCGGCAGTGTAGTGATTAATTAATAAATTATAATGCTTGTTATATCATTCACAAAAGTCAAGAGCTGCAGTGTACCACTAGGATAAATAATTATAAAGTTACACGACCAAATTCAATTAATCCAACAAAGGCAGTATTACCAAAATTATAGGCAGGTAGCAACGGTCAGTAAAAAGTTGGTAAAAAACTGATTAGTAAACAAACACATAGAGAGAGCTTGCTGGGTGCAAAGAGTCACACTACGCGTTTCAATCTTTGACAATAAATACAAATGCATATATATGATGAATATTAAGAAAATTAAATCAACAAGCCACTACGCTGTTTGTGTGTCTTTTATACATAGAAATGAACGATATATATATTAAGTAGTATTGTAAGGATATTTAAAAGACAGATTTCTTTGTTGGCAAACCAAGGCCACTTGGTCTCAACCCTTCTCGTGGCAAGAAAGAGCTGCTTTAATTAATTAATTAACATAATTAATTAGCAGTTAGAGAGCGTACCGAATGCTGCTGAGCCGACTGAGTGCTGCCGAGTCCTGCTTTGAGTAGCATTTATTGATTGCAAGGGATAGCCGGGACACAATGTACTTTTTTAAAAAAACTCTGCTTAAATTAAATATCTTTACCAAGGCCAAAAAACGGAACGAACACAAAATATAATTTAATATAGTATTAATAAATATAGTTGTGCAAGTCAAGACACTCACTGCTGGCGAACCTCGGCGGCCCCAAAGGGTGATGCAATACGATTAAGTAGCATATAAAATAGGCATTAGTTGTAAAATTATTAGTTTCAATACACAGATTTTCAACACATTTCAGAACTATTTTGACAAATAATAATTGTTGATATGCAAGATTATGGAATCCCATGTGCCCATGGAATTGATCCCAGATCCTCAATGCACCCAGATCCCCAATACATCCAGATCCTCAATACACCCAGATCCTCAATACACCCAGATCCCCAATACACCCAGATCCCCAATACACCCAGATTCTCAATACACCAGATCCTTAATACACCCAGATCCCCAATACACCCAGATCCCCAATACACCCAGATTCTCAATACACCAGATCCTTAATACACCCAGATCCTCAATGCACTCAGATCCTTAATACACCCAGATCCCCAATACACCCAGATCCCCAATACACCCAGATCCTCAATGCACTCAGATCCTTAATACACCCAGATCCCCAATACACCCAGATCCCCAATACACCCAGATCCTCAATGCACTCAGATCCTTAATACACCCAGATTCTCAATACACCCAGATTCTCAATACACCCAGATTCTCAATACACCCAGATCCTTAATACACCCAGATCCTCAATGCACTCAGATCCTTAATACACCCAGATTCTCAATACACCCAGATCCTCAATGCACCCAGATCCTCAATGCACTCAGATCCCCAATACACCCAGATCCCCAATACACCCAGATCCCCAATACACCCAGATCCCCAATACACCCAGATCCCCAATACACCCAGATCCTCAATACACCCAGATCCTCAATGCACTCAGATCCCCAATACACCCAGATCCTCAATACACCCAGATCCTCAATGCACTCAGATCCCCAATACACCCAGATCCCCAATACACCCAGATCCCCAATACACCCAGATCCCCAATACACCCAGATCCCCAATACACCCAGATCCTCAATACACCAGATCCTTAATACACCCAGATCCTCAATGCACTCAGATCCCCAATACACCCAGATCCCCAATACACCCAGATCCCCAATACACCCAGATCCCCAATACACCCAGATCCCCAATACACCCAGATTCTCAATACACCAGATCCTTAATACACCCAGATCCTCAATGCACCCAGATCCCCAATACACCCAGATCCCCAATACACCAGATCCTTAATACACCAGATCCCCAATACACCCAGATCCCCAATACACCAGATTCTCAATACACCAGATCCTTAATACACCCAGATTCTCAATACACCAGATCCTTAATACACCCAGATCCTCAATGCACTCAGATCCCCAATACACCCAGATCCCCAATACACCCAGATCCCCAATACACCCAGATCCCCAATACACCCAGATCCCCAATACACCCAGATCCCCAATACACCCAGATCCCCAATACACCCAGATCCCCAATACACCCAGATCCCCAATACACCCAGATCCCCAATGCGCCAATTATAAGAGCTGCAGGAAATGAAAGAAGAATTATAACATTACCATTCCAAAGCCTTGAGTGTGGAGACTGAGAGTGAACCTAAAATGCCTGAAAGTAAAACTAACACTGCGCTATCCGCCCTACTCATAACAGTAGACGGTAACGACTACAATAGTGAAATAAGCAACTTAAAAAAATCCTAAATTGATTCGACCGTAATTTGAATTTAGATAAGTTAAGAAAATATGTCTTATATACTAACAAAAGATTATTAATTTAAGCGCCAAATTGAATATTAACTTTAGCGCCAAACGAACATAGACTTAAGCGCAAAAGAAGATCAATTTTAGCGCCAACTTGAAGATAACTTATAATAATAATCTGTCTCATATGTTATTACTCTAAGCACAGATGAACAACACAATTACAAGTTGGTTTATCCAAAGAAAAGAACTTACGCAATAACAAGCCGATAAACAAAGACAGACGATATTATTCAGCCAAAAAATGTATATAAGTTAGTCTCTATGGAATATGAATATAAACGGAGATAAGGAGATACAAAAGAAATAGACAGATTTACAGACCAATTCAATAAGAGGCTCGGTATTATATATAGAATATGCAGGCATAACAGAAATGATTTAATAAATTACCTGCGATACGAAACGCATCCATTGTCATCTACAAGCCGCTGCCATCTGGTAGACTGCTGCTGCTGCTGCTGCTCCGGCGAGGACTTTAAGCCGTCCTCATCAGAGATGGAGCTCGGCAACTCAGCTGCTGTTGAAGTCGAAGCCGCAGCAGAAGCAGCAGCAGCGGTGGCGGCCGCAGCTCCGGCCACGTCAATGGAGGACTGCGGTCGGGGAGTCGTGACTGCGCTGGACACGGCTGACGCATGGCCGGGCGTGCCAGGACCTCCGCTGCAGCCTTTCATTGACGATGACGAATGATGATTGCGCTGCTGATGCAGCTGCTGCTGCTGCAGATGATGCTGATGAAGCAGATGCTGCGCCTGCAGGTGCTGCTGAAGCTGGTGAAACTGCTGTAATTGCAGTGCCTGCTGCTGCTGCTGCTGCTGCTGGGCCTGAGAGATTGCCGCTGCGGCCGCCAGCTGCTGCGCATAGTAGTTCTGGGCTAGCAGAAACTGTTGCTGCTGTTGCTGTTGCTGCTGCTGCTGCTGGGCCTGGGCTAGCATCAGCTGATGAAGGGGATTAGTCAGCATCCCGTGTCCTCCAGCTGGGTTGTACAGCGAGGCAGCAGCGGCCGCAGCCTGAGCTTGCTGAAGCATCAGCTGTTGTTGCTGCTGCTGTTGCAGTTGCTGCTGCTGCTGAGGCAGCATGACATACTGCAGACCAGCAGCGCTTGTCACTGTTGGCATGGCAACTAGACCGCCAGGGATGCTGCTAGCAACTGTTGCTAGGGGCAATGGGGCGCCAGCTGCTGCGGCTGCAGCCGCCGAGGCGGCATAAAACTGCGGCGGTAAGTACTGGCCATTGGGGCACACTGGCCGCAAGTTCATTGCTGCAAAGATTGGCGAGTGTTGAGCATTCTCTAAGCACAGTTTTATTTCCTTTTTAAAGTTTTATTTATAGCATATCTATATGCCTTTATATTTATTACATTAAATATTACATTATTACAGCATTACATTACATTAACATTACATTATTACATTTATTATTTATTTATTACATTTTAATACTTTCTCTATTTAGGAGCTAACTAACATCAGCCAAAATGTTATAAAATAAAATAGAATATCTTTGTATCTACCTCTCCTATACTTGAAATAATAGCTCTAATTTTTATTATTAATCAGTCTTGTGACCTTTCTCTATCTTGATTTAAAGTCAAAAGCATTTTCAGGATTTCTTTAAAAAATATTGGTATTTCAAAAAAGATTTGCATTATAAAAATCTCTATATAACTAAACTTGAATATAAAATTAAAATTGAATTGAAGTAAAATCTCACTTGCAAAAAACAGGGTGCCAATTTTGCAATTATTGTTAAAATTTAAGATGTCAACCCTATTGGAATAAGTTTTCAGACACTGTGGACAGTGCGTCTAGTGCGCCATGGCAATCATAAAGTGGCCTGGACGGTGCGTCATGACAATCTTCAAATCCTAAGGTGGTATGGACGATGTGTCATTCAAATCTTCAAATCCTAGGGTGCCATAGCACTCTAGGTTTAGGTGATATTGTGCATGACTCCAGTCTCTATCATGTTCATTCTGATGATGCATCACTCGTTTTTGAGAGATTTAAAGAGATTGAGAGAAAGTTGTGTGTTTTACCGCACTTGTGTTTTACTGCACTCTGTTCTGTACTGTACTTCTGCCCCCTTCTGTTGTAGTTGTATCTATTTCTTAATTCTTAGTCTACTCGTCTTTTGACTTACAAAGTTACATTGTTGGTCTATTCAAAGAAAAATAAATAATGTAAATAGTGTGGCAATTGCATCAGTGAGTACTTAAAATAATTACGAACACTGAAACCCTTTACTTCAATTTGGCTAATCGGTTAATACAAAATGAAGAAACTCCGTGATGAACAACACAGAGTTCACGAACAAACAAAATTGTCTTTGCCTTATCCACACACTTTTTCAGTAGTAGTTGTAGCACTTTGGCTCGGGTCGGGTTATCAAATCTGATAACTATTTAGCATGGTGTTTCGAAGAATATTTTCACATTTAAATGTCAGCATAAATAAATGTACGCGCAACCAATCAAAAAGATAATTAAACAAAGCAGAAAATTTGTTGAGACTTTTAATAGAATTTAGTTTACTTTTTTATTTCTTGCAACTGCGTTATAAGAGAACATTAAGAGCAATTAGCATTTGGCACTATGTTATAATGTTTATGAGGCAATAAAGAACATTTCTGCTGCGATCTTTCAACTACAATTTCCAATTTTACGATTAACTTGCATGCATATTCTAGATGACACAGCAATCAATACATATGATAGGAGATATGCTATACTATAGCCCATAGCAATATTATCAAAGTTATAGAAATTAGAAAAACAAGTTTTACTTACAGTTTGCTGAATTTCCACCGTGCTGCTGACTTTCTCCTGTGCATGCTTCTCATCCTTGTTCAGCAGCGCTGTATGTAGCGCGTGATGTCCTCCTTGCATCTTACCTGTGAGCTGCTGTGCATCATGGCGCATGGCGCGCGTAGCGCGCCATGCGCCATGACTATGAGGAAAAAGAAAAAGTGCGCCGGACGCCGTCCGCGAAAATACCACTTATTCCAATAGGGGATGTCAAAACTAAAGCTAAATATAATATGACAGACTATAATAAAAAATATATTCATGGCATAATGGGTAAACTAAAGGATATCTTCTAAAGCTCTGTATGATAGGCTCTAGCAGGGATGGACCAAGGGGGGGGCCAAAAAGGCCATGCCCCCCCTTAGCTCAGCCAAAAAATCCTCAGATGTATTGGTATCATGCTGTATTGGTATCATGGTACCCTAATTGCAGCTCTGGCCTGACCAGATGTGAGGCTTGCTCCCCCCCTCAATAAAATACTAGGTCTGCCCCTGGGCTCCAGTACATTAAAACTATTAATGTTTTTATTTATTATCTATTCAAATGAGCTACAATATGCTTATAATTTTTTATTTATTTATTATGCTAAGAGTTTTCATCAGCAAAGAAGAGTAAGTGTCCACTGTCCAACAAACTCTTAGTAAGTTTTATCTAGTAAGAGTTTACTTAGGTTTATTGTACTAAGAATTTGTTGGACATATTCAAAAATGCTTTTGTCTTTGTAAAATTATAAATCTAGTATAAATAATATTGTTTATTCTATTTTAATAAACTTTTAATTATCATAACACTATTTATCTTATTTTCAATTGTATTACCTTTTAGGCTTTTTGTTTAATTCTAAAACCTTTCAAAAAACTAAAATAACTCTACATTTCATTTGTAAACTTTATATACTAGGCCTTGTCTAAAAATAATTAATCAAATTAGATTAATTAGATAACTATTTAATTTAGATTTCTATCTTTTGTTTTATAATATTTATTTGGTTAGTAATATTAGGCCTAGTTTAAGTCTATTATATTGCCCTTGAATCAGAAAATAAACTTTTAATATGTTAAATATGTATTTAAGACACAAAGATAAAAATCTTTTTTATATATTTTAGTTAGGTCTAAGATTGACTTTTTAGGCATTATTAGGCTTTGGTTATCTTGGCTTTCTTAGATTCTTGGCTTTTTTATTAGAGGCAAGGGGGTTATGTGCACCCTGGCGCACTTTAAGTGACCTTTAAGTGACATAGACACACAATCGGCAAGAGACATTACTGCCTATTCCCCCAACTACCCTGAGCAAGTATACAAGTGCGTAGATATATAGACATACATTCACACAAGAATGTACAGCAGCCCTAACTTTATTTTATCGTTAGGCATGTATACTTCACTGTGCCTTAGGGGGTTGGCTTTCAAGGCTGTTAATTGTATAAGCAGAGCCAAGCCAAGATTCCAATTTAGCCCCAAATTAATGTGACTGCACTTGGAATCAAGCCTAGGTTGCTAGCATAGCAACCAGAGTAGCTACGCTACTACTGGGATACAGCCCCCTTTCTTGGCTTTTAGATAAGGGTTAAAAAAGCTAAAAAAGACACATTTTCCATTGGAAAAAAATGATTAAATAAAAAGTTTTGTCAAAACCACTAGGCCCCAAAAAAACAAGTTTTTAAGCAACGATTATCAGTGCCAGCTAACTGACAAAAATGCATGAAAAGAATATTTAAAATTTAAATAAAGTACAAAAAGTTTTAACTAAGATTGATCAAATAGAAAATATGAGAAAATGAAAATTTGATCAAATGAAAAAATAAAAAAATAGTATTTAAATCTTATTTGAGTTTCTCTATATAACATTAGCAATTAAATAGAAGATAGGCTTTGTTTTTTCATACTAATTCTAAAGTGACTTTTATTTTGGATTATGTTATTATATTTAATAACTTTAAAATAAGTTTTTAAAGGCCTATATTATTATTATACCAATGCAGCTTGGTTAAGCATAAAGATAAAATAAAGACATAAACTTTTGAATTCAATGTTTTCTAAAAATTAATAAGTGATATATTATGAATAGTCGGTTAGGGACCTAATTGGCATAACTCCAGTTTCTTGCTCTAAATTAGGCTCTATCCAAATATCTGGCAACTGGCATTGCATAAATACTTTATAGTCTTTAATGCTTTATTAAACCTGCTTTAAGGATTGTTTTCCAGCATTTCCAGATTAGCAATACAACCTGCTTTGGACGATTACCCTGTGTCTCTCGTTGACTTTACTACAATACTAGGCCTTATGTCTGTGACTTACTTGTTACTTTTACATTTTTAGAAAGTTTTATAAAAAATCAGGATAATAATTTAGCGCAGTAAACCGAAGTTATACTTAATAATTTTGACATGCATATCAAATGCTTCGTGTAGATGGGTTTCTGATGAGCCTTGCACTCTGGTTCAGCCGCTTAGTGGCTCGCCTCAGTAGCTCAGTAGCTCAGCTGTACCCTGGCTTTAGCTGTAGGCCTAGCTTCTATCTATAGTATTGTAGCTTCTATTGGTAGGGATTGAACCAGCATATTTTTAAAAGGAATCGAAAAAACACTTGACAGAAATTTTAAAGATATGACGGATAAAACAGTAGGCCCTAGTAGAGATTATAGTAGGCCTACGGCTACGGATAACTAAGACGGAAGGAGAGTAAGTTCATATTTATGTAATAGTGCTCAATTTGCGTGCGCGTGCACTTCTAGTGTTTTCTCCGTATTTCTTTCTGCGTCACCCCACCCCTGCGTATAGCCTTTTCTAGAAATTTCTTTTTGTTTCTGATTGGCTGAAAACGCGTGAATAACGAGCCCCAACCAATAGAGTGCTTAGTGCCTACCCTATCGGCGAAATCCGATTGGTTAGGATTTTCTAAGCTGCGTTTTTCACCCTGCCCTCCCCCATCGCGGTCAGTCTATTTAATCAAGCAAGCTGGAACGCAAATAAATCAAGTTTTTCTCTGACTAAAGAAGTCCCGGCAGTTAAAACTCAAGAATACGCGGCTACATTTACAAAATTTTCGCGCACTGAAAAAATCAACTTAAAATTTGTGCTTAAGCTACGTGCACTAAAACAAAGATTTCCATTAAAAATATCTAGATATAGTAAAATTTGTTGTGCACGCTTTTAAGAATGTCTATAATAAAAGCTAAACTTAAATTGTGCAAATTAATTAAATCTATTTAGAATTGTCATAACTAACTATACAGTAGCAATTTTAACTTGTGATCAAATCGTTTTTATCTGCAATCACCCGACACCATATTTTTTACATTTTATTAACGCTATAGATTTAGAGGTAAAGCTAAAAAGTAGGAATTGAAGGAATACTTTCGATTGTATAGGGATTTACGCGTTTACAAAAATGTTAATATATATGTGTGCTGCTAAGTAGTACTGCACTGACAGCACGATGACATTATAGTTGCAAATGCGTCTATAAACCTAAGGCTGTAGGGATCATTTATTTATTGCCATGATTTATTTTTGATCAATTTTTCCAACCACTTTTTTATTATAAATCCTTAAAAGACAGTTACTGCCATGCAAATATTATTTTGTGATACTTTCGAAATTTAAATTTAAATTGTCAAGTTTTAAGTCCATCTGTTATGAATATTTGCGTTAGATTAAATTTTAATTTTATTTCAGCTTCTTTGTCGTTCTGGGCATAAAACAAAAAAATAAAATAACGATCTCGGCTTTTTTACTCAGCTACTAATGGGCTATAAAAACATATCATTTTAGCACAAAATACATCAATTCGGACTTCACTTTTTTCTTATAGCTTTGAAGTTTAATTCAAGACTTTCATTTAGGAAATTCAAAGCCAGACCCGATTGTTTGACTAATAATATTATTAGAACATTTGTACTTTGAAATATACCCATGCTTGCAACAATCTCATGCATTCAGTTTCAACAAACACAAGCTTAAATTAAGTTCATCTTAATGCATGCAACAATACTTTTGATGGTGTAGTTTCGATCCGGTCAGGCAGCAATGGATCGAAAAGGTAAAAATTCAACTTTAAAAAAATGAATTTCAAGCTAATACGAACCCAAATAGGCTTATTGGAACTTATTGATGTCGATCGCACATTCCAGAGAGTGGGCGACAAGCCCTAGAAAATCTAGAGGACATGCTCATCTATGATGACATGTTTCTGGACTACTTTAACGCCTTTCTGAGCTTACCTGTGAGTTGAACTCTAGTCGAACTGATTCAACTCTATTCCAGAGTTTGCAGATCTTGCTTTTATTACAAAGATGTCTCTCCCCACCACAATGCAGGCATTTCCCCAGGTGCTTCAATATCACCGACTGACGGGCACGTTTCGCATTGTCGACACCGCTGACGACTCGCTGGTCGAGTGGAGCAACTCCTCCGAGCCGCTGTACGGCGCCACCGACGATGAGAGGGAGACAATCATGACCTGGGCGCAGAATGAGCGACTGCCACTGTTCACCAAGTGAGCCTTACTCAATATGCATGTACTTTAATCGATCGAGTAACATCGCATAATTCCCCTGTAGCTCAAAACTAATTTTTACAATTGGTTAATTCCAGAACGGAGCTCTACCGCGAGTACAAGCTCTGCAAGCTGCTGCTCAGGCCAGTTGATGCCAGAAAAATCGGCACCCGACCTGGCACCTTTGTGCGCGGCTACAGCCGCACTTCCGGTGGGTTGGGGAGTGTTTAATTCAAAATTGAGATGTCTGAGTAGGGTGTGCGAGTAGTTGAGATGAAAATTCGTGCACGAAAATTGACCTGGGGGTTCGTCATACGGCCTGTATTCACACGCCCCCCTGAGGGTCAAATTCCAAGTCAGAGAGTGGGCGTAAATTGTCAGACTCGGACTATGAGAAAGTCAGGGCCGCTGTACACTTGATGCTGGTGCCCCTTGGTGCTGGCGCCCCTTGGTGCTGGCGCCCCTTGGTGCTGGCGCCCCTTGGTGCTGGCGCCCCTTGGTGCTGGCGCCCCTTGGTGCTGGCGCCCCTTGGTGCTGGCGCACCTTGGTGCTGGCGCCCCTTGGTGCTGGCGCCCCTTGGTGCTTGCGCCCCTTGGTGCTGGCGCCCCTTGGTGCTGGCGCACCTTGGTGCTGGCGCCCCTTGGTGCTGGCGCCCCTTGGTGCTGGCGCCCCTTGGTGCTGGCGCCCCTTGGTGCTGGCGCCCCTTGGTGCTGGCGCCCCTTGGTGCTGGCGCCCCTTGGTGCTGGCGCCCCTTGGTGCTGGCGCCCCTTGGTGCTGGCGCCACTGGGTGCTGGCGCCATTTTTGCTGGCGCCACTATGTGTTGGCGCGCCATAAAGACGCATGGAGCACTACGATCCGTGCTGTTGATCCCTGGCTACTCCAGTACACGAATTTGAAAGTTTAAAACCTCACTATAACAAAACATTGAGGATGGCTCCTCTGCATCATTTCATCTTGTCCGTGTTAACAAAATCCTCACCCAGGCTCCATGGGCTCGCTGACCGATACGGACGCTGACGACGGCTCCTCCGCTGACGTTGATGACGACGACGATGACGAAGATGAAGAATTCGAAGACAGTCAAGACGAGGACGGCGAGTACAACACCACGGACTTGACTTCGTCCAGCGGCATGTCCAACCGGCCGCCAACTCACGCCAAGAGTTTGCCGGACCGCCTGACCGGCAAGGCCGGCAGCAGCGGAGCTCGGCGGCGAAGACGTCGACGACCGCGCGACATCGACACCACCGGCGATCTGGACGAGTCAGGCACCACTGGCGCTGTTGACGCCAGCGTCAGCGGCCTGGCGATCGATGCATCCACCGCGACGCCGAGTCGGATCCAACAGCATCGACGCTTGAAGGCGTCGCAGCAGGCTGGCGATGGCCGAACCTACTCGGCGCCGCACAACTACCAGGTGTGAAATTTATTTGCTAACAATATTTTCAAACTTTCAAGTCTAGCAAAGTGTGGGGGTCGTAGCCCTGTGGTTTAGCGCCTCGCTTTGGTGTGGCCTAAGCTCGATATAAAGTGCAAGTCATATTAATTTGAAATCTCGGCTAGACTCTGCTCGTGCAATTAACGGCCTTGAGGGCCAACCCCCAAGGCACAGCGAAGCGTACCTGTCTAACGCGATGAATAAAGCTAGGGGCCGCTGTACACTCCTGTGTGAGTGTGTGCCTGTGCGTGTCGGCGCGATTGTGTGCCTACTCAGGAGAGTCGGCGGAATGGGCAGTAACGCGCCTTTCGCCGGTTGCGCGGCAATGTCGCTTAAAGTGCGCCAGGGTAAAAGATATAAAAATATATTAGAATGTCAGGAAAATCATTTATGAATGGCCAAAATGACTTAGAACTTGTTTCTTTGGCTGCACATTGGTCGAGAAACATGTTTGCAGTCAGTCAGACGGTCACAAGAATATTTCGCTCTCGAAAGACTAACTGCATTCGCTAGCATGATATAGACAAAGACTACTCCAAGGATACTTTATCCAAGGACAACAAATTTTCAAGAAACATATTTCCCTTTCCTTCTTCTCTAGTAGTCCTTGGATAAAGAGATGTAGAGTGCTTGGAATGCTTTACGTAAAAATAAATCAGCAAATTAAAGTAAAAAAGTTTCAAAGTGTAGTCTTCGCTAAGAACACGCTTTATTTAAATCCAGAATCAAGGAGCAAAAAATGTAATAAATAGTTCTAAACCTAGAAAATTCGCAATGATACCCGTTTGGTCAAAAATGGTGTTATGATACCAATATTTAAGCCTATAACACGATTAAACGCTAGTGGTTGGAACGTCGAACGTCGAAACAATTTGTGTCCTTGAGCAAGACAGTTAACTCTGCATTGCTCAGTTCACCCAACTGTAAAATGGGTGGCAACATTAGCTGGAGTAATTGAGGGTTGTGGGTGGCGACCCCCAGTCCTTGGACTCAATAACCGTACGCAGCCTTCAGATGCTCCGCGCAATAGCTGCGGCTGAGCACAGTCACTCAGAAAAAAATCTTAAAAATGAATTCTCAACCGTCTCATCCAAGGAATTCGCTATGCTACCCATGTCTACCGATTTCGATCTGCTGCGCGACCTACAGGAGGCCCCTGCCGTCGTGTCCTTCAGCACCCGAGCCGGCGAGACTGGCGGTGCGGGAGACAGCCTCGACTTGAAAGGCCTGGAAGCTCGGCAGAACCTGCCGTTCGATCGCCTAAAAGAGCTGATGCTGGCCAACAGGCAGGGCGTGCAGGAGTTCTTCGAATTCCTGCGACCAACAGCCGGCTTGCATCTGGTGGACTTCTGGCTGGACTGCGAGTTCTACAAAGACACGGCGTTGGAACGCAGCAACGCTGATAACAGGCAGACCCGAGGCCGACTTCTGCGCGACCTGCAGGACAAGTACCGGCTGCGACTCACCGAGGAGGCCAAAGCGCAGATGCGCAATGCCGCTAACGACCACCAGAAGGCGAATTCGATTCTGCTGCGAACGCAGTATGACGTGCTGCGACGGCTCCGATCGTATTGGCTGCCCAGGTAGGTAGAAAGATGCAGTACAACATCGGCTGCTAACCTGTGGCGTTCTAGACAGGCATTTTGAGACTTGGAAATTTGATTTTAGTGCCTTAGACATGAGTTTAGTGCCTTAGACATGAGTTTAGTGCCTTAGACAGGAGTTTAGTGCCTTAGACATGAGTTTAGTGCCTTAGACAGGAGTTTAGTGCCTTAGACATGAGTTTAGTGCCTTAGACAGGAGTTTAGTATGTTTAGAAATGAGGTTAGTGCCTTAGACAGGAGTTTAGTGCCTTAGACAAGAGTTTAGTATGTTTAGAAATGAGTTTAGTGCCTTAGACAGGAGTTTAGTGCCTTAGACAAGAGTTTAGTATGTTTAGAAATGAGTTTAGTGCCTTAGACAGGAGTTTAGTATGTTTAGACATGAGTTTAGTACCTTAGACATGAGTTTAGTATGTTTAGACAGGAGTTTAGTATGTTTAGACATGAGTTTAGTGCCTTAGACATGAGTTTAGTATGTTTAGACATAGGTTTAGTATGTTTAGACATGAGTTTAGTGCCTTAGACAAGAGTTTAGGATGTTTAGACAGGAGATTAGTGCCTTAGACAGGAGTTTAGGATGTTTAGACAGGAGATTAGTGCCTTAGATGGAGTTTAGTGCCTTAGACAAGAGTTTAGTGCCTTACACAAGAGTTTAGTGCCTTAGACAGGGGTTTAGTGCCTTAGACATGAGTTTAGTGCCTTAGACAGGAGTTTAGTGCCTTAGACAGGAGTTTAGTGCCTTAGACATGAGTTTAGTGCCTTAGACAGGAGTTTAGTGCCTTAGACAGGAGTTTAGTGCCTTAGACATGAGTTTAGTGCCTTAGACAGGAGTTTAGTGCCTTAGACAGGAGTTTAGTGCCTTAGACAGGAGTTTAGTGCCTTAGACAGGAGTTTAGTGCCTTAGACATGAGTTTAGTGCCTTAGACAGGAGTTTAGTGCCTTAGACAGGAGTTTAGTGCCTTAGACAGGAGTTTAGTGCCTTAGACAGGAGTTTAGTGCCTTAGACATGAGTTTAGTGCCTTAGACAGGAGTTTAGTGCCTTAGACATGAGTTTAGTGCCTTAGACGTGGGTTTCGTTAGTACCTTTGACGTTGGGTATCAATATTCACTATACAAATAAGGCCACACTTAAGCAGAACATTCCCGCATTTCACCCCAACCCGCGCTGCAGATACATAATCCACAAGGAACGCGAGCTGACAGGCCAGACATTCTCAGACCTGCAGCAGGCCTGGCTAAACGACGCCACTCGTCGTGCCTCGGCCATGTCGACCATCTTCCCGTCGCTGTCGTTGGTCAACTCCATGCCGGTGCGGCCGGACCTGGCGCACAACCTGGCCATCACCGAGTCCTGGGATCGGGTGCGCGCCGGAGGTCGCCAGCTGGACGACCGGATTCGGTCAGCTAAAGGCGGTCCGCAGCTGCAGCAGCCGGCCCTGGCCGCTAAGCCCGTCTCGGCGTCGCGACCGTTCCAGGCTCGGCTGAGGGACGCTCTGACAGTCGACCGCATCGCTGGCGGACCGTTTCGAAGCTTCCTGGAGATGCGACATCGGGATCCGGAGCTGCTTGCCTGCTTGATGTTCTTCCAGGAGGTGATTTTTTAGTTCAATTTTGTCGCGCTTCTGTAGATATTCTCCTTTGAAGTCGAGGGCACTGTTGTTTAATGGATTTTGTCCTTTCCTGTTGCACTTAAATTCATTAATTAGATGATGTGTCAAGTTGAATGGTGGTGCTACATGTGTTGATGAATGAAAATGCCTGTTGCAACAGGTATTACCTGTTATATAGTTGTGTTACCTGTTGGATACGGGATGTTACCTGTTGGATACGGAGTGTTACCTGTTGGATACGGGATGTGACCTACTGGATACGGAGTGTTACCTGTTGGATACGGAGTGTTACCTGTTGGATACGGGATGTGACCTACTGGATACGGAGTGTTACCTGTTGGATACGGAGTGTTACCTGTTGGATACGGAGTGTTACCTGTTGGATACGGAGTGTTACCTGTTGGATACGGAGTATTACCTGTTGGATGCGGGGTTATACCTGTTTGACAGTTTTGTCCCTGGATAACAAGGATTGTGACCTGGGTTGTCGAGTCACTTTTTGCAAAGATTTCTCACCCGTTTAACAGTGTTACGAGCATACCTGGTTGCAGCGTCTCCTCACCTCCCCTCTCCAATCAGGTGGAGGAATATTCCAGACGAGACGAACGCACCGCAGATCGCTTCCTGCGCCTTGGGCACGCGTGGAACATCTTCAATCGCTACCTGAACGTGAGCGCCGCGCAGCCGGTCAAGGTGGACAAGCGTGAGAATCAGCTGATCCTGGATGCGCTACGCCGGTCGAAGGACACAGTCCCGGCGAAGGTGTTCGCCAAAGCTCAGGACTCGGTGGTGGTCCGTATGGGCGACACCTGGTTGCGCTTCTTGAAGGAGGATGTGAAAAATTTCCTGGAGTGAGTTTAGACGATTTGTAATGTGTAGATTCTGTAATGTGTAGATTCTGTAATGTGTAGATTCTGTAATGTGTAGATTCTGTAATGTGTAGATTCTGTAATGTGTAGATTCTGTAATGTGTAGATTCTGTAATGTGTAGATTCTGTAATGTGTAGATTCTATAAAGTGTAGATTCTGTAAGGTGTTTCACATATTCTCTTAAGTCGGGGTCGGCAAAGTTTTTTACCTCAAGGGCCGGATGAAGAATCCAGCTTATGGCTATGTGCTAGATGAGAGAGGAAAAGAGAGGAAATAGAAGAGATAAGAAGCAAGACAAGATGAGAAAAAAGAGGAGAGATGAGAGAAGGGAGAGAGGAGAGAAGAGAGAGGGGGAAAGAGAGGGGAGAGAGGGGAGAGAGAAGAGAGGGAACCGGTGGAGAGGGGAGAGAGGAGAGAAGAGACACAGACATTGAGCGGGCCGCATTGCTATTGTAAAGTTTTAATGGAACCGAGGGTCGGAGTCCTTTATGTGTGGATTCTGTAATGCGTAGGTTTTATAGGTGTCCAACACATTCTCGAAAGTGCGGATTCGCGAAAATGAAAAAAAATTTCAGTTGGAGAGACACAAAAAAGAGCATATTGGTTAAAATACAAACAAAAAAATAATGTTGCTAATATCCACATTGACCCATCCAGATCATCGGTGTCGCATCGCGATTCCGACAGCCCGCCAAAGACGTCAGACGAAATTCAAGTGTACATCGAAAACGGAAAGATTATTGTCAAACGAATTCAACCGGAAAGGTGAGAAATTTGACTAAATGAACTTCAATTTAGAAATTTATTCTCGGATATAAATTGCACCTATAAAACTATTTCTATAGAAGCCTAATTGCTTTAAGTATGATTACAATAACAGGCAGCATATTTTTAAAACTTGAATCATCTGGTGGTGGTTCTCACGAGCCCGAAACGACCCTGAGGTGTTGAGTCGTTAAAGTTATCTGGGCTATATGTAGCAATTTTAAATTTCGTTTCAACTTTCCCACGAGAAATCAACAGGTAATTTTATACCTATAGAGACACTTCCATCCTAAGACACTTTAGGTATTGAAGCTATCAAAGTAACCCAAAACAGTTGCAATCAACAATGGAAGCAGCCTCTCTCTGATCATTTTGTCTCAACGCAGGTGTCGACAAATATTTTCTAACAATCGACAGTTTTCGGAGCCGTTAATCACTGTCAGAAGCCGTCGTGATACATGTAGTATTCCCCCAGAGTACCGAGCATTCACCTTCCTGTGACTGCGCGCAGCGCCACTCTGTTTCCAGTAATTAACCGAACCCTCTATGTGATCAATGGCGAATCCCGTTTACCGGAAAGCGACCTCTGGGTAACTTTTTACGAGTAAAAACCCTTGAAGGTATATCTATCGTGTTGTTATAAACTGAGTAGCTACGCGTATCTTGCACACCGCCGGGATAAGTGTTACAGGTATTTCGCTTGCGTCATTCAATTTAGATAGCACCAAAGACACAGTTCTAAACTTGCATGAATGCTGTAACCTGTTTTTCAGCTTTGTTGTTTAAACCATTTTTTTGTTATAATTCTGTGTTTTATTGCAAAGCAACATGCGATGAAAGTCAATAATACTTCGTCCGAATAATCGCAGACACGTTCGATTTACCAGTTTTTTTATTTATTTGTTTTAAACTACATGTACAGTGACTGTGACGCTGTTCAGAGAGTGTTCTTGCCTTACCTTACTTTTTGCTTCATTCGGGTTGTGAGCCGTCGTTATTAATCACAAAAAACATTTGCTTCTCGCACCAAAACTATCAACGAGTCAGACAGCATCGCCACAGCTCAGCCAGCCGCCGACTCCAAAGTCTGGACCCGCGAATGTCTCCTGGCTCAGCGCTAGACGCTGACGTCGCCACTCGACGTCAATCCTCTCGTCGATATTCGCGACAGAGTGCCGCTCTGAACTTTTCCGAAGTCGGCACCATTGCCGGCGATCCGTTTGATAATCAGAGCCTGAAAGGGTATTTGTTGTGCAACTAGGAGACAGGGGCTTTTTTAAATAGATCTTTTGTTTCCATCTCTTTTTTAATTCTTTTAGTTCAAAGAAAATCATTTTACAGCTTTTTAATGCAGTACAAAGGATTTGAGTCATTTATTAGCAAAGACATAGATGTTTTCTGATTGGCTGAGGCTGTATAGACGATGCAGTGGTGGCTTCTGATTGGCTGAGACTTATTATATAGACAATACAGCGGGTGTCTTCTGATTGGCTGAGGCCTAGTATCTAGATAATACAGCGGTGTCTTCTGATTGGCTGAGGCCTAGTATCTAGACAATACAGCGGTGTCTTCTTATTGGCTGAGGCCTAGTATATAGACAATACAGCGGTGTCTTCTTATTGGCTGAGGCCTAATATATAGACAATACAGCGGTGTCTTCTGATTGGCTGAGGCCTGGTATATAGCCATAGTTATACATTTTTGAGCGGCAAATGGTAGTTAGAAGACAGATACCGTTCAATTTTTATCGATCCAGTTGTCAGGTAACATTTTTCTCAGAAGTTAAATCTTTTCATCGAACCTTAATTGCTTTTTTATTGAAGTCCAGCGTTTTTAAATCAACCATTGCACACTCAAGTTCCCTCGTCGTGAGCACACACAGTTCACAGTTTTTGAAAAAAAGTTTCATCACGTACGAGCTACATGTAACGGTTTTATTAAGTAGCTCGAACTTGTCCAATGTTTTATTTTTTTGTAATTATGCTCAAATAATATATAAACTGTCAATTGAATATGCATAGTTTATATTCGTAGTATCTACGCTCGTTAGTCAAATATTAACTTTTAAAGTACACGTTGTACTTGCAGATTTAGGAACAGATTTATTATCCTATGCTTGTACTACTAGTACACTACATTCTTTAGCATTTAAACGCTGCTATCAATTTCGAAAATACATATAATTCTTGAGAAAAGTCATTGCTTACTTAGAAATGAAATTTGCAAGGAAAATCTATCAATTAAAGATAGTAAATTTTCGTAAGGAATCAATAAAGAATAATTGAAGGTGAAGAGACGGAGAGAGGTTGAGAATCTCAAACTCTGTCAACTCATTCAGTTGACTCGGTAAAGTCAGGAAGCAAAGGAAAGAGGGGGAGAAATAGAGAGGGAGAGAGAGGGAGACAGAGGGGGGAGAGGGAGAAAGGGAGTGAAGGAGAGAGGGATAGAGGGACAACATAGAAAGGGGAGAGGTAGTCAGGGAGAGTGGGAAAGAGGGGGAGAGGTAGAGAGGGAGAGAGGGGGGAAGGGAGAGAGGGGCAGCGCGGGAGAGGAGGAGAAGGGGAGAGAGTAAGAGAAGGGGAGAGGTAGAGAGGAAGAGAGAGAGGGGGAGAGGGAGGGGAGGTAGAAGGGGAGAGAGAGGGAGAGAAGGAGAGGGGAGAGAGGGAGAGAAGGGGAGAGGGGAGAGAGGGAGAGAAGGGGAGAGGGGAGAGAGGGAGAGAAGGGAAGAGGGGGAGAGAGGGAGAGAAGGGAAGAGGGGGAGAGAGGGAGAGAAGGGGAGAGGGGGAGAGAGGGAGAGAAGGGGAGAGAGGGAGAGAGGGGGAGAGAGGGGGAGATGGAGAGAGGGAGAGAAGGGCAGACAGGAAGAGAGGTAGAGAGTGTGAGAGAGACAGGGAGGAAAAAATGAGATTGGGAAGAAATTCAATGAAGATGCATAATCAAAACTGTCCATACACGCTATTCGCAAGAACCTATTAAGAATCCAAGCGCGAAAAGTATATTTCACCACCTATGCTTATGCAGAACTGTATCATGACAAATAAGACGGACTGAGACAAATGACACCGCTACTTCAGAATTCCCTCATCCTGTTTATCCTCCTCTCAGATCCCAGGCGCAGCTGCAGCTGCAACGGCGCCGCAGCTGGGACTTCCTGACGGACGAGGAGAAGGCGGAGCGAAGGAAAGCCGCCGCCGAGAGACGCCGCGTCACCGAGCTGGAGAGGAAGAAGGCGCTGAAGGCGGCGCGCAAACGACTCAAAGAGATGGAGGAGTCTGGGCGGAAGGTGAGCTAATTTTTAATGTAAAAAAAGTTTTTTCCTACTGTCGACAAATAAATTTTTGTGTTATCTATTATCTTTTTCATAAATTTTATTTAATCTCAACTTGCATAGCTTCTTTAATCTCAGTCTTTATAGTCTCCTGTTTCTGACTCGCTTGTCTGTTCTTCCTTCTCTTGCTGCTTTCCTACTCTCTCTCTCTCTCTCTCTCTCTCTCCTCTCCTTCTCCGCCTTTTTTTTACCTCCATTCTCCATCCCTATCGCCATCTCTACACCCCTCTCATTTCTTCCACTCTTGCATTAAAAGCGGTGAGACAAGTTGAGGAGAACTCCTGTTGTGGGTGGGTGCAACTTTTGGTAACAGATGCATATACAGTATAATACGTGTCGATGTGGAAAGTTTTTTTTAAATGTAAAAAAACAATTCATTAACTTTTCCCATCGTATCCAATAAAACAAAATAGTTCGCATTTCTATGGTTTAAAAGTCAAGGACAGGTAATTTCATATTAAATACTCGTACGTTATTAGATTGGATTTGAAGCGAAAGCACCATATTAAAACAAAAAGTATAATTTCCTAGGCTTTCTGCACCAAATTGAAAAACAAAACCTTTCGCACATTTTAACTGGCCATTAACCGTTTTTAGGTTTAAATGTGATTAAAATTAATAATTCCATACTTTTTGCTTAACAAAATTATTTTCTAAAAAATCACCTGAAAGGCGAGTGCCAGACAAGCGTTGCTAAGCTACAGCAGCGAAATTAGCGTCACTCCCGTGTCGCAACGGAAGGTAAAATTTTCAATATTTTTTCCACTGCCGAAATAATTTTTGTTTATTTGTGCGAATTTAGTTGTTAAAACAAATTGGAAGAATGAAGCTTTAAGCGCATGCTCGCATTTGTTTTGCTTTAGAAATTTAGATTTTTTGCTTGCAAATCCGTTCCGGCCCTATAATTCGCTGTTTGATTTTGATCTGCTTTTGTCAGAAAGTTGTCAATGTTCTCCCGTTGCCTTTAGCGTTACCTTTAGACGAACGGCGATCTGAATTGTTTTCTTTTCAATCAGAGGTAGGTATAAAAGCACGCTATATTCTGGCGAAGCACATCAGCTAATAATCAATAAATCAATCACTCTTGATCAATAAGTGCTAAATGTATACTTACTCTGTGCTCGGTCTAGCTAATGGTGTAACGGCGAATCTGCACTTTGATAACGATTCTAAAACTTTATATGTCAAACTAATTTGATTTATACGAGTACTAAGGCATGGTGATTGGTGCAAAAATATTCAGACATTTAATTTGCCATTTATTTAGGGTTCCAACAGTGTTTTGTCATTTAGAAAACAAATAAACTATCAATTTCGTGATGCTTTTCGAATACTTTAAATTCGATGAATTCAGATACAAATTTAAATTCAATTTCGATTTCGATGCTTGCAAATTTGAGTGAAAGTTTAATGGCTGCTGTTAATATTCCAAACTAGTAATATATAATAAACGTTCTAACGACTTACGTGCTGTGACACTTCTTTATATTTATGGATGAATTTCTATCTGTTTTGGCAATCTAGATGCACTCGTTATGTAATTAATCATTTTTAATTCACGTTCGTAAGATTCAATTTTTTTTAAATATTTAACTATTCACATAAAAATTTAACAAAACATTCTACAGAAAAAGACTTTGGTTCCGCTAGAGGAAGAGGTAAAAATTGAAGTGACGTGGCTAACTTAGATATTGTTAACTGATTGCGCCTAATTGATACAATACAATAATGCAGCTTAATACCGGTATTTTATTAATTAAGTATTCAGGTTTGGAAGAATGAAATGAGAGCCTGCTTGATTCTGACAGTATAAATTTAGCTATTAAAAATTTCTGTTTGCTTAGAGTCAAACCGCTAACTTTGTTTAAATTTTCGCTGTAGCTATAGTAGTTATACGCCGAATTATAAATTTTTAGTAAATTTATTTCCATGACAACATTTGTCTCGACAGATTGCATTGTAAAGAATAATTAATTATTTAATTCTTAAGCAGCTGTACTGTACAACTGATCAGATCTTTCTATGGTTTAATAGTCGCGGGATTCAGATTGCATTACCTTTGCTCATTAAAAATTAATTTGTCTAAGGTTTAGGGGTACAGAGTTACTCATAAATAGAAAGTACGTATGTTAGAAACTTACTTAAGTGTATACACTTGGCTCCAACCTCTCTCGTACAATTAGTGATTTGTTGGGGTGTAAATTTATGAATTGACTTTCTAAACATTAGTCTTTATAGTCTCTAATTGCTGAAGTTACGTGAGGGGGTAATATGCATCTCAAGCATATGCATGTGTACTATAGCTAGCTCCAAAAGCGCATCTTTAGCTGGTCTAGTTGGAGTTGATTCTCCAAAATTTTACTGTAGTTCTTTAAGCTTCCTATTTTGCTTGATAATCACGAACTACGGGCGTATAAATGAAAGGATTTACATTGAACGAAAGCGAATGTTGCCATGCTAACAAAACTCACAAATTTGTTTAAATTGCAACTCTGCTGCAAAAGGCGTCTGCAGATCTGTGGTCATGGGTAACAAATATTTTCAAAAAATTTAACACGATTTTCATGTTCATACATAAAAAAACAACATTTATACACACGTTATCGAGTGATATTTTCAGTAAAGCGGATTTATTATCTATTCGAAGTAAATAATTGCCTAACCAATTGATCCAGTCCAGGGTATTGGATTTCAAAAAGTTCTCACACAACAGCTATTATTTGTGTCATAACTATTTTTCTGTTTTGCCATTTATTAAAAGTCGGAAATACAGGACGAAACACCGGAAACCACATTCGATAGCCGACCGGATGCTGTAAAAGAGGTATCCTCTTCTGTTGCTCAGCCAAAGCAGAGAAATCAGAGAGACACTTCAGAAATTGTATCCGTCATGATCCACGCGCGATTGCTTTCAGCCTCAGCTAAACAAAGCCTAGGTCTAACCCAAAGCACACGTTTTGTAACACTTCAAACCAACAAAGTGCGAGTTAAATTACCGTCACTTGCTTTTTGTCTGAATCGTTAACCTTTTCCCATGATTTTAAAAACCTTTGACATTTAAATTTCAAACAAAATTTAAAAAAAGTTTCCAAAAATTTCTGTTACAGTCCAATTGCTGTACAGTAGCAATGACTTAAACTATCTTACAGCTAGGATCAAAGCAATGGACTAGCTCTACGGACAACGAGGATTACATTTTCAACCGAAAGCAGTCGACATTTGATAGTCAGCAGAGTCAGCAGAATCAGAAGCCAGTGACCGACAATTCGCTTACTTGTACGAACAGTCCACCGCAGTTCGTTGACTTTCAAAACGCGATGGCCGCGGCTGCAGCAGCCACGAGAAAGTCGGTGCAGTTCAGCCTGCCCAGAATTCCAGCCCGCTCACGAGAGCCAACAGACCTCGAAGGTGTTGATGTCAATTCTCAAACGGGTCGTGAATTTGCTGACATGGTCCGGCAACAACGGCTCAGTCGACCTCTGCTTCGCTTCGACTTTGTTAAAGTGAGTGACAGCGACCAAGAAACTCAAGAGGAAGAGGAGGATGAGGATGAAGAGGTTGAATCATCCGACTCGGACCGAGACGTCAACCAGTTTGAAGTGAACTCCGTGGTGGCGGTTCCGGCTGTTGAGCTTAACAACCTCACAGAAAAAAATAACAGCTCTAACCTATCGGTGGAGGGTTCCATTAACGATAACTTCGATTCTCAAATAGTCTCGATTAGCAGCACAGATGAAAGGAAACCGTCCTCTGCGCCGCCTCAGCCGACTCCGCACCCGCCACCAGATCGGCGTTTCGCTCGCACGCAATCCGGACGCCTCCTGCCCAGGGTCGAGCAGCGGGTTCGCTTTTCTTCCAACAACCCTGCAGCTGCAGCAGGAGCAGCAGCAATAAAAATTACAGAGGAGTCCGCAGAGTCTCAAACGGTCGCTAAATCTACAACCGCAATGTCCTCTTCTCCCCGACTTGTGCTTCCACCCCTAGTTGTTGTCCAACCGCCTGAAGTGACCGACGTCAACTCGACAGAAAGATCCACGGCGCCAACTCAGCTTCACCCGACTGTGCTCCATCAGTATTCAAAGCGTCGATCAAAGCGCTTGAAGAAACAGCAGCGACTCCTGCCAGTCATTGAGTCACCACTGGATGAGCCGTCAAACTCAATACCGGAACTCGCTTCTCGAAGAATAAAAGAAGACAGCAGCTTCCAAGATGAGCAACGACCTCACCAGGGGCACGATAGCGTTGGTAGTTCTGTCAACTTTGAAAGGCCTTCAAAGAAGCAGCGTCGCCGTAAGTACCGACGAGATGTTCCGATGACTTCAACCGAGAAGCTCACTGATAAGTCTCTGGCAGCCATTGATTCCAAAGTTTTCGTGGACGGCGACAAAGCGTCTTGTTCAGTAAAAACAATGCTCTTCAGCGAAAGTTGCTTTTAATCCGTCAAAAGAAACAGCACGTGTCACGCATTTCCTCTTCTTTTACTTTGGTACAGTAGATTGGCTAGACTTAATTGCCTCTTGGTGTTGGACACGCACGCGGTACGTGCATTTAAAGAGCTATCGACTTTCAGCTTCGCAAGTCGTCAAAGTGCATGCGAACTCAAGAGGATGACGGATCACGTTTTGATCGTTTAGACAGAGATGCATTCAAATTTAAAAAAAGAAATCAAGCAGTTAGTAAATGGCTTAGACACTAAACAAGCATAATGTAGCTTGTGAGTTTTATAATACATCTCACCTTTCTGATTGATTGTTTTTCAAAACTTTTTTTCAATATCGGTAAAATGTGTTCACTAAAGGCTAATTTTTGACTCACTAGCGCTCATCTACCTTACTTGGTATTTGCTTAACGTTTGTTTCAGTGTGCACCAATTCTCACCCGGAATGTTGCTAGTTGATAATATACTTAGTCATAATCATATATGACCCGGCTTGCACAGCCGCAATAGTGGATCATGTTCGGCAGCAGCTGCTTACTTTCTAAGGAACTTATTTATTGAACTTCCTACAGCAAACCGTTTAAACGAAAAATTCATCACTACAGGACTACGAGGGACGCGCCAGCACAAAGAAAGTCGAAGAGGAAGAGGAAGTCGAAAAAGCACCAGAGCTCAAGGAGATGACGAAGAATCGAGCGTGAGTTTGAAAATTTGGAATTAGTCACTCTTGATTGTCTGCTTAAGGAAATACTATCTAGTAAGACGCGAGCTAGTGTACTTTTAGTTTGGATAAAACTTGAATCCCAATTTTGTATTGTTGATTATTGTGTGTACAATACTATTCGAAATCGCAAACCTATCCAGAACCCCGTTTCAGATTTTCTATTCATTGTCAAATTGTCCTAACCAAATTTGTTTCTTCATGTTCGAAGCGAAATTGCATCAACCTTGAAAGATAGCTATCTAGCCTAAGATATTGCAAGCATCCACTTTGAGGCTTGGCATTGTAGCAACTCGACTTAAGCCATTGCCTAACCCTAACCCTAAATTTTTTCTATGATGCTTGACCTAACAGCTACTGTATCCATTGACCTTTTTCATCTCAGCACACCCCTTGAGTCATGGCATCTCAGCAACTCACCCTATAAGCCTTGGCGTCTCAGCAACTCTCCCTAAAGCCCTGGCATCTCATCAACTCACCCTATAAGCCTTGGCATCTCAACAACTCACCTTATAAGCCTTGGCATCTCAGCAACTCACCCTATAAGCCTTGGCATCTCAACAACTCCCTATTGATTATTGGCATCCTTTCGATGTTACTCTTCAATAAGTAATCTCTTCCATTCATGGTAACATGTGAATAATTATGGCTTTTTGACGAGGTAGAAATTCGAGTCTATATGAAGCGCAACTTAACCAAAATTCCCAGAGTAATGGCCCTATTCAAGAAGTACGCCTCCGACAAAGAGGGCAAGGACAGCGTCAATGCGCTCAGCCTCTACCAGGAGACGCTGGAGTTCCTCGAACTTCCGCCGGGCGTTAGCGACAAGGCAAAGAAGAAGCGCGACGGCAACGCCCTCTACCTGTACAAGACCTACCTGGAGAAAGGCTGCAAGCGTCGCGTTGAGGTGACCAGTGAGAGGCTGCAGCAGCGTCTCACGGTGGACAAGGACAGGCCGAAGACGCCAACCTTAAAGGATCTGTCGAGTCGCCTGCATAGCAAGCTCAACTTGCTGTTTTCCAACTTCTGGCAGGTGAGTGAGACTCTGGGTGTGCTACACAGACTCGCGCACTTATGATGCACTTAGCATACGCAAAATTAATAAGACAAACAAAAGTACCATTGGTCCGCTCACATTTTTCGCAACACGTACACTCCGCTACGCAACTATCTGACACATTTCCAGGTTGCTTCTAAGAAAGGCGTAAGTACCTGAAGGAATGACCTCGTAGAACGTTATTTTTTACGTAAACTGCAACGCTCGACCGAAATTATTGTTGCTGTCTTGTTTGCTTCTATCGCTTGAAATTTTCCAATTCACTGCGTGCTCTGCCGACTTTCAAATCATCGATCGTGCCATTTCTGACTTAATTTTCAAACTGAACAATGTGCTTTGCTCGAATCTGATGTCTATTGATGTCGAAAATTCCTATGGCAGCAGGAACACTTTCCGCTGATAGCGAACCCTCAGCCATGAATTCAAATGTTCAACTTTTCAGTACCAATCCGAGGAAATGGGCATCGACATGTCGGCGCTGAAGAACATGTCCGAGAAGGAGCTGCGAATGCGAGCGGATCTCGACGTTGGAGCCGGCGGCAGGCGAGGGAAAAAGGTGCGGAAAAGTGACGGTTCAGTTCTGGCTTGTCTACTGATAGTAGAGTCTAATGCTTTTATTACTGCCACACGTGGTTTTGATTCGTTTATTGCTGAGATAGCTTGAATCATTATAGTTTTCATGGATGTAACTAATATAATTTAGGAGCTATACTAATTCAGCAATAACACAACATAACCAGGAATATTTACTTGTAGCTCGTAATATCGCACAGACAGACAGACAGACAGACAGACAGACAGACACAGACGGACACTAAGACAGACAGACAGACAGACAGACAGACAGACAGACAGACAGACAGACAGACAGACACAGACAGACAGACAGACAGACAGACACAGACAGACAGACAGATAGACACAGACAGACAGACAGACAGACAGACAGACAGACAGACAGACAGATAGACAGACAGACAAACAGACACTAAGACAGACACAAAGATTATAAATTGAAGGCTAATATAAAACTATCCACTAGTTCAAACCTTGCATGTATTTAAGCGTAGTAATTTACATATCTGCTTGCCGCTTTGCTTGCTACTAATTGCAATAGAATATTAAAGCATTATAACCAAAATTTTGAAAACATTTTTATTTACGCTTTGGCTACGCAATTATCCAAGTTTTATTTGCCCTGAGATTAGCGATTAGCAGAAAAATCTTAATAATTGATTAGCTTATTAAGTGTAATAAAACTCGTACCTCACCCTAATTGCATCGCCGCTCTGACCCAGTCTGACTCCCAAGGCGCCAGTCGTGCCTCCCGCCGCAGGGGCCGACGCGACAAAAACTCAAACGATGATGATTTTATTGCGGCCTTTGATCTCGCCGCCGTTCTGCCCCGCGGAGGCGGGGGAGGCGGTGTCAGGCGTCGGGCTTATGACTTGACCGATTTGTCAAAGTACATTAAGCACCCGATATCCAACTTGCTGCGCGATTTCGTCCAGGTATTTGACCGACAAGTAGCCTTTATTAGTCTTCAGAAATTCTTCACTTTGTTGACCTGTTACAACTTGCACAAACAAATGCCAGTATTTCCGAGAAAGATAACAATTAGCAAAAACTGAAATAGCTTGATTTTAATTATTGGTACATGGTGTAAGATCAAATATCAATAGCACAAAACTTTCCTTATCGTAATTGCACTGCACTCTCTTCGTCAGTAAATATTTTACGGTCAAAATCTCTTCCGATAACGAGGGCCACCTTGGTAGTTGGTTGTTTGAAGCAGTATTAGATTAAAAAAACTACATCACCGACGAAAATGTTGCGAAAAAGCAGCTTGCCTGATTAATAGCTGATTGGCTAGCGAGTCCCTCATCCCCAACCCTCAACCCCAACCCCTCAACCCCAACCCTCAACCCCAACCCCTCAACCCCAACCCCTCAACCCCAACCCCTCAACCCCAACCCCTCAACCCCAACCCTCAACCCCAACCCCTCAACCCCAACCCTCAACCCCAACCCCTCAACCCCAACCCCTCAACCCCAACCCTCAACCCCAACCCTCAACCCCAACCCCTCAACCCCAACCCCTCAACCCAACCCCTCAACCCCAACCCCTCAACCCCAACCCCTCAACCCCAACCCCTCAACCCCAACCCCTCAACCCCAACCTCAAACCCCTGGCTAGAGAGTCCCTCAACCCCAAACCCTCTTTCCCAGCCCACTAGCCCTGTCCTTCGCTGATTGGCTAGCGAGTCCTTCAACCCCAAACCCCTCTTTCCCAGCCTACTAGCCCTGTCCTTCACTGATTGTCTAGCGCTTCCCTCACGTCCAAACCCACCTATTGCTTTTAAGAATACTATTGATACTTTTGAAACCTATATTAAGCTTATGTAGGCTACATATAATATCCCTCGTTACTTTTGGTTCTATGAAATACGAAGACTCGTACAGATTACTACCAAAGTGAGCCCTCTATATCCAAAAACTTTATTTACTCGTCCTTCCATTCTTCTTTGCACTACTACACACCCAAGCCCACTGAACCCTACAGCACTTTGTCTTGTACAATGCACCGTAAAATTTTCGTTCAATCACAAATCCCGATCCCAAGAGCACCGTTCGTATGGGTCGCGGCATTGCCGCCATCAGCGATGCAGCGGCATCGAAAAGGAAACATCGAAAACGTTTATCGCGAGTTCGTCGGAAAAAAGTAACATAATGAAGACATTAATAAGGTTATACTATATCTACGTTGCACTACTGTTCTCAGTAGAGTAGTTCGACTCTCCAGACAGTATTTTAGCTTAATGTCGTGTAATTTATTTCATTTTCGGAACTGACTATTAGGCAAATTAAGTTAAGCAGAACTTGCTTATTTTGTGTCGTACATTCTGAAAGAGTCCAATGCAGATTATGATCACATCTCCAATTGTTCCAATCTTTGTTGCAATCGATATTTCTAATTCAGGAGACTAACAACGCCAGCAACAGTAGCAGCAACATGCTGGATGCTTCAAACGCAAGTTCAGTACTTGCCTACTCAAAGGTGTGGCGGCCATGCACCTTTGTCGCGCAATCAAACCGCGAGTTTGCCATTTTTACCCAAAAAAGTTTCATTCTGTTCTTTTCTTGCGTGCGAGTTTGAACTGCATAATTTAAAATTAGAAAATGAATCATCATTCTTGAACTATCGATCTATAAGTAGGTTTTTTCCAAGCACTCAATAATTTCTATTTTCAAATTTTATAAGTCTGCGTTTAGATAGCTCGTTTCATCAAAAGTTTTATTCACATAGATTCACTGTCGCTTACTCTGAATCACGTCATAGCCTACTGTTAGTAGACATAAAAAATTAATTTTTTCGACACCGATTTTGAATTTACAGCAGTTTTTTTATTCTCTATCTGCGTGCAATTTAAAATCACTTTACGGTGCTAAATAGAATACAGAGTAATTCAACCATTTCATTTTCATTTTTTTTATCCCAGCGAGACACTACGGCTAAAGGAGTGAAAGCTTCGAAAAAGTACACAAAGGTATAAATTGCATAACAAACGAACTCTGATCCTGGTTCCTTGTTTTCTCTGAGTGAGAACTTCTCTGTGAGAAAGTACTATTTTATTTATTCACTTATCATTATATACTGTCTCACTAAGCATTTCAATCTATTATACCCTTGTTTGTCTAAAACTGCTTGAGACTTTGCACAAAATATTTTGTTTAAACAAGCAAATCATTCGACGTGAAAGTTGTACTTTCTGTCAATTGTTAAAAACGAAATGCACTCTGCTGTAGGAAACAACTTTTCCTAGAAGTTTTCTTTCTCTCGAAAACATCGTAAACATTATAACGAACAACTCGTACTCATTTAAACAACGTTGCTAGGCAACCGGAAAAGCCCCGCCAACAAAGGAGGACAAGGTGGAATTTCTGGTCGCTCTGGAGAAAAATCTCAGCGGTCCATTGTCGCTGCAAATGCTGTACTTTTATCGCTACCTGATGCAGTACGCCGTGCAAGACAAGGTGCCGCACCTGGACAAGAACCTCTTCTTCTACGTAGAAGCGCAAAAGTACAAGGTAAGAAAGCTGCTAAGCATTTGTTAATTAGTTAGTTTGCAGGTAGACTCTAGGGTAATCCCTGACGTAATGCTAATTCTGTTGACCACTGGGTACTCACATGGAGTACGTACGTACGCAGGCACGCGCTCACACAGGGTGTACAGTCTGTAAAATCAGTTTGAATCAGTTTGAAAATTTACAAACCGCTCTACACAGGAGTTTGCCCAGGGTGGCTGTGACGAAGAGTTTCTTAAGCGCAAAATTCACGTCATCAGCAGCATCTTCCTGGAGTCCGTGTTTCCTCCGCCACTGCAGGTGAGGCATTGTTGAACTTTTGTGGTGATGGAAGGCACTTTCGTTTAAGGTTGACTTATAAGTTTGTCGAGTTAACGTGTCAAATATCGTCGATTCACTACGCAGTTTTATCCGCCATGTTTTATCTACCACAAGTAGGGGTTGTAGCCTAGCGGTTAGAGCGTCGGACTCACGACTTGAAGGTCGGGGGTTCGATTCCCGATCCCACTGGAACAATTTGTGTCCTTGAGCAAGACACTTAACTCTGCATCGCTTCAGTTCACCCAGCTGTAAAATGGGTGCCAGCATATTAGCAGGGGTAATTGATTTGGGGTAATTGTGGCGACCCCCAGTCCTTGGTAGCTGCTGCTGAGCTGTCGGTTGCACATCTGGCCCAATCAGGGCAGTTGTAATCAATTATTATTATTATTTATCCACAACAAAACAACATTAACAACAGCAACAACAAGAACAACAAGAACAAAAACAACAACAATAAACATGTATGCTGTCAAGGGTTTTTAGAAGTATACCAGTATCAGTAAAGTGAAGTGCACCAGTAAAGTGTAAAGTGTACCAGTATATCAGTACTATAAAACTGTTTTTTACACCTCAATTTCCCGACATCAATCCAACCAATCGCACGCAATGCAGATCACAGTCAGCAACGATGTTCATCAGCGGACCCTGCGCAATGCGCAGAAATTCTACAGCCCAAAATTCAAAGAGGAGATTAGTCCGACAATATTTGACGAGGCTCAATTCGCCGTGTTCAAGGAGATGCTGCCCTACTGGGCCGGATTTATGAAACAGTGGACCCCTACTGGCAAGGAGTACAGACCTGGTGAGTCATTGGGCGCGTGCATCTGTCTGGAGTCGTTTTACTGTCACTTGTTTTCCGGTCTTTTGGCATCCCTTTCTGAATATAGGAACCCTAATGGGGGCCCTCACCTGCAGCATTTCGACATTCGACACACGTACAAGATTTCGATGCGTATATTTACATTATGCCGATCGATGAATGACGGACCTATGCGAGCTAACCTTTGGGCTCAAACAAAACACTTCTTTTCTGACCAATAAAACCCAATTGTAGGCCCTAACACATTATTAACTACTGATATCACCTTCTGATACCTGATGATCCCTTTTGGGACCCTTGAAAACCCTCGTACGCACGCTTAACTTCCTCTTTGGTCACTGATTCATATGAAGCAGGTAGGCATAAAAAACATGCAGATTTTGTCACACTGAGTTTTCCAGATAAATATTCGTGTAAATTAAATTTCAAATTAAAGAAACTAGATAATTTTTTTTGGAAAAATAAAGAATCAATGCCTCGTTGACCTCAAATCATTTCAGTTCCATTTAAGAGTCTGTGGAGTATCTGCTGTAAGATATTTTCTCCGGCAGTTTATATGCAATTAAAGCAGATCAAATAATACATATTATTTTCACCTAAAATTGATCAATTATGCGATTTTTAAATCAAAACAATCTGTTCACGAAATGTTTAACTGGTCGATACCATACTTGCAATTGCATCAATTTCTTATGATTACGTGTTTAAGCGTAAAAAACTCCGGCTTGAAATTTCTCACATTCTATATTAATTGATTCACTACAGTGATTGATTTATTGCTTAATAGCATGTAATTCCTCACGAACTTCGTTGACGTTGGCCGATGTTCTCGACGTCTAATTGATGTCGCTAGCAAATGGGTATTATACACCGATGAAGACGTCGTTATCCGTAATCTAAAGATAACCAATTTGCCAGCGACATCTTCCATCGATGCCGGGTATATCGGATACGTTGGCGAACGTCCGAATGTCGCACGGAAAAATGAACCAATAATTACTGGCATCACGACAGTGTAAATGTGCACTTTATTGCACGTTGCAGCTATTTTAATACTACACAAACTATTGATACATGTGAATCAATAGCTATAAGAAATTGTAAACGCAAACTTCGATCTCCGATACTTTTCCAGTGTCGCAACAGAAGCGAATGCTCGAGGAGCGGCTGCAGAAATTTGAGAAATCGGACAAGCCGAATGTGAACTTTAAGCTGCCTGAGCTGCCTGCGCACAGCGGAGGCCCGATCTCTTCTCTAACGATGAGCCTCATGGACGGAATCAAGTGGAAGGTGAGTGACACCTTTTGACGATATTTTAAGATAAATTTTATTGCTTACGTAATTATTATGTTATAATTAGCCGCTAAAATAAGTGATTTTTTTGGAAACGAGTCAATTCAAACAAATTAAGTCTTTGTTACTTCATTGCGCGTTTAAACTTGTTGAAATCACAAAATCAAACTAGTTTTTATTAGGATAAAAAACCATCGTTCGATTTAATCCTTTTTTCAGAGTGCCGAAAAGGTGAAACAGAAATCGATTATTTCGACTGTACTTTTTTATAACGTGCTTTCGGTGATACATGTAGAGTTTTTGGATAAATTGTGCTTGGTAATTTTGCAGTTTCTGTAGATATTTTTCCATGTGACCGATGAATTTACTTCAAAACCTTCTACATGTACCTGCATGTAATTGAATATACCTCTAAATTATTAAATTTCTGAACTTTTCGCACTACGATTTCTGTATGCGTATTTTGTATTAAGCACTCCTACTACTATAGTTTCAATATATACTACACATGTACGAGCAATAATAAGTTTGATTCGTCCTACGAGCATAGAGTCGATCTGAAACACAGTGCATCAACCTTTGTTCGACATGTAAATGTACAATGAACAATTAAATGTGCATTTGGTGATCAAGCCGATCTTGAAGCAGCTATAAAATGCAAAGGTTCCATCTCATATCTTTCCAAAACTTGGTTGCTGACAACCTTGTAACGACGACTTTTTTTCAGAAAACGTCGTGATCTCGAAAGCACGCAATACAGACTTTGCAAAGTTCTCTAGACAAAAGTGATTAGATCGATGTACTGTATGTTACGGAGAGTAAGTTAAATTAGTACATTTTAGAGTTTTGAGTTAGAAAAGATCCGAAGCTCATAGTGTGTGCAGTGTTAAACCTCCACATTTATTATACTAAATTATTATATGTTTTGGTGAAAAATAATGTAATTTATGCATATTCCGTGTTAATTATTGTATACAAACCCTAAAATCAAAGTTGAATAATATTCAGCAAGTAATATTTGCACTAAGTAGTACTAAAAACAAGAAGATTTACTAGAATATGAATAGTGTCATCCCTATTATATACAGCTGTAACTTTTACCAGTAACTAAAGCCTTAAGCCAGTTCTTAACGATTTATGTATCCGATTTTTCTTCGAAGTACACTTTCTACCATCAGTTTGTTTTAACAGCAACTTTTTATTTAATTATCCCATAGAATGAGGTAAGCAATTTATATCTGGCTTCCACCGAAAATTTGACGAAACATTGTAGAATAAGTTTTCATACTTTTATTGATTTTTATTTAGACTTGAATAAACATCCTTAAAATCTTTGCGTTCGCTAGCGATTGCAAGGCCTTCTTTTGTTTAAATCCTTTGACCTTCAAGCATTTAAACCCCCAGATCAGATCTATTTCAGTTCACCCTTTGCTCTATTAAATGCTCTCGCTATCATTTCGTTATATTTTCAAATCGGTGCAAACTTCTGACATAGTGTAACAAAAACTCCGCAGCAATTTGAGTATGTTCGTTGCAATTGTTCGCTCGTTTGTTAATTTTATTCCTAGGAATTCGCTGCCCGAGAGGCAGGCGCTGAAGCTGCTACTGAAGTCCGCGCTAAAACGCAGCCTAAACTTCAATAATCCACTGAGCTCCATAATTTATGTGGTAGAATATTTTAGTACATTCCGTACGTGAGAGTATATGTACGAGTAGAATACTGCTTAATCTGTTGTTAGTGAAAACCCGTTGCATAAGCTAACACAATAAAAATCTGGTGATGGGAGATTTGATTATTGTAATGGTTTTGGGTAGTGTTGTATTTTATGATGTGCTTCTAAGCTATTATGTCTTACGCATAGAAACTAATGTTGCAGAGCTGGTCCTTTAGTATAGCTAAAACAGTTCTGAGAATTGTAGACTAAGTTTTTAAGCTCGTTGTCTCGTACCGATTTGAATATTCGACAAATGTTTATATAACTCTTAGAGACACTCTTTTTAATTTGTTAGAAGTGTAAGCCATCATTTTTAATCGAATGATGTTATAAAATCTGTGCGCTTTTATACGTATCTCGATGTTGTCTATCAAAAAATGATCTCCAAAACTAGCTACTAGTAATATTTGTGCCAAAAATGTTTTAAAATACATGCAGGACGACGACGATAAGAGACCGAGAAGGTTTGTGGCACTCTAAAAACTTTTTTAGCATGAAACGAATAAATAGAGCGCGCATTTCCTTTCTCACAGAAAGAAAACACGAATTCTTCTTTTAAATCGACCTGACTTTAAACGATTTTTATTAGGCTCTAGCTGTAACAAAATTGAAGTGTGATAAATTGTTGTCGATTTCTTAAGTAACCATTTTAACTTATACATGTCGAGCGATGCATGTCGAAAAATCGGAAAATCATGTCGAATCGATCGGCTGCATAGAAGATTCAAACTTTCGCCATAAATAGGATTTTTGGAAAAAGTTTGAAACATGATGAACTTCCTATAATCTGGATATGGCCGATCGAAAACTGCTGTTCATTAAAATCTCAGAAGTCGAAGGACTCTACCACTCGATTTTCTAAGATATGTGTCGAAGGCCGGTAACGAATGTGCATTTGTTGTTTCGCTGGTGCATTTCTAGAACAGCATGCTTTCAGGAATGAGATTTTCTTTGGCGAAAAAGAAATTCTAAGCATCCTAAAATACACTAGCAATACGACACACATAATTTGGATAACTACGCTCTCCAGCTCACCCCAGCAGCAATCC